>OU342735.1:260634690-260720125 GCA_910589765.1 Avena atlantica | reverse complement strand
ACGAATTCGTCCATAGCATAATATGGTGCTGCGACACCTTTATTTTGGGCCAGGCCCATGTAAATTTTCGCAGGATTTTAGTTAGCCACTTTTTAGAGTCCGTATTTGAGGGGAAAAGGACTTTTAGGGTTGGATTCGGCCACCACTTCCATGGCTGGCCGAAACCCCACCTTTTCGCCCTTAAATACGCCCATAGCCGAACCTCTAGACTCGGATTTTGTTTAGACATTAAGTTAGCCATAGTCGCAACTTCGCCAAGGCTCGAGCGTCGCAGAGGCCTCTTGTACTTTCGCACCTATTCAGGATCCCACCTCTTCAATAAAGCTTTCCTCTTAATCCGCAATATCTGATTGCAATATTGGTTCTTACTTGTTCTCGATTTCAGGTAGGAATTAAGACCTCGCTGGTCAGGCTGATCGTGTTCACGCAGGATCGGTAACCTCCAGGAGATTGGCCTAGCGATTGCATTGCGCTCGTGCTCGCACGTGTAGTCGGATCGTCAAGCCCGAACTCCACCAAATCGATTATCGCCATCTCATCGAAAGATCGGACACCTTTGCCCTATCAAGTGGTATCAGATTTCAGGTTGCTCGGTGAGATTTTACTGTTTTTCGTAGATTAGATCTGTTTTTACCTATAACCCACGAAAAAGCCAAAAACACAGTTAGAATTTAGATCCACCCATAACCAATCTACGCCTCGCATTATCTTTTCAGTTTTTTGCATTGTTGAATTTTGTGTCTACATCGTCGCGTCGAGTTGCTGGTCTTAGTGTCTCGTCCCTAGAGTTTCGAGTTCTAATCATACTAGTCACCGCCACACTCGCCGATCACCACCACCATTTTCCGCCGCCATATACCCTGCCACCATAAACCCTAAAACTCCGCCACCGCCTTCCTACCGCGACCACGGATCCGATCACCTGTCCTGCCGCGCACGAGTCCGAGTTGAGTCATTATTTCCTAGTTATTTCTTTTGACTTTCCTTCTTTGTTGTTTCCGTGTTCCGCTAAAGTCCGTGTCGAGCTAAGAGTCCGGTCGTAAGTCCAGAAGGAGAGCAAAAAAAAAAAAAAAGTCTGGAACCGCCTCCAAAAAAAAAATTCTGGCTATACTGGTTTTCGGCTTTGGGGATCACTTTTCTCTCCATCGGCCGTTATAGCGATATTTTTGGTGGCGCCTGCGCGCTTTCCGGAGCAAATAAAAAAACTCAAAAAAAATTTTGGGGGCTACCTCTTTTTAGACCCCGTAGATCAGTTCTAGACACTCGCCATCCTAGTAATTTTCTGCATCTCGGATCACTTTTCAGGGTGCTAATCATCATACAGTGCTTGTTGTGTCGCGTCGTGACATCGTTGGTGATCTAGGCTCGCGTCTCTAGTACGGTCTAGCCTAGGACCAGCACAGTACCGTCGTTGAGCATTCTTTCAACTTTTGCATTGTTGTTTTGATAATTGCTACCCCTTTGCTAAGCCTTCCCAGAGCTCCACAGATACTCTCCACGTGCGGTGTTTCGACTCCTGGTAATCGCTTGGTTAAATCTCTGGACCCACTGATCCTCGTGGTTGCACATCGCCTTTTCCTGTTGTTTGGTAAGAACTTGTAAGAACTTCGTATATTGCTTGACGGATTACGCGTGACTTCCACCATATTCCTGTAGTATATACCTGTGCTTTTAAGGACTAACCATGACAGATACTTCGCGGAACCCTGCCACCCTGACGAACGAAGAACTACATGCCCACTCTCCGCGCTCTTGGTCAGTCGGCGCTGAAGACGTGGATACGCGCCTAGGGGAGTTTTGACACCAAGCTCACCAACGCCGTGGACAAGATCGATGGACTCGAGAAATCCTTCAACGCCAAGCTTGACGTTCGGTTCAAGGAGCTTTGAACCGATTGCCCGCACCCGCACCGGCACCCCACACATGGCGCACGGCGCATTCCGATCACGGGTCGGACTGCTGGTTCGGCTCCCCGCCGCACCCCCGGCGGCTCCTGCTGCGACTGACGTTCTCAGACTTCCGCCGCGGCTGCTGCTGCGACATTGGGGACAGATGACGGGTACTACTTACGACCCGACGACGACGATCTGTTTGACGAGGAGGTTGAACAACCTCCACAGGTACCTGCTGGTCGTCCCCGACATTACTACCGCAACGCTCGCCCCCCGGTACGTAATGATGATGATCATGTTGCAAAGCTTAAATTAAATATTCCATCTTTGAGGGTAAATATAAATCCTGATGCATATCTTACATGGGAGATGGAAGTAGAACAACGTTTTGCATGCTTAAATATCCTGAGAATATGCGTGTTAGTGCTGCTACATGTGAATTTACTAAATTTGCTTCCCTTTGGTGGTCTGAGTATTTTCGTTTAAATCCTACTACTATTCCTAGTACTTGGACTGCTTTAAAAACTGCTATGCGTGTTCGTTTGTACCTCCCACTTATCAACGTGATTTACTAAAGAATCTGACACGCTTAGAGCAAGGGAAAAATTCTGTAGAAGAGTATTATCAGGAATTGCAAACGGGGATGGTTAGGTTGGTCTTGTTGAATCTAATGAACAAATGCTTGCACTTTCTTTTTTTGGTGGATTAAACAAGGACATTCAGCACATATTAGATTATAAGGAATATAATTCTAACTCGTTTGTTTCATCTTGCTTGCAAAGCTGAACGTGAAGTGCAGGATCGCCAAACACCATGGAGGAGGACTAATAATTCTGCAGGTCGCACATCCACTTGGACATCCCGACAATCAGCGCCTCCTCGTGATTCGCCTCCAGCTCCTACCACATCCAAGGCCACCACAAGATTTCCAGCTGCTCCTCCACCATCATCCAATGCTCCTGCTCGTAGTGCATCTTCTATGGCTTCCACGGGTAAGACAAAGGATATACAATGCTGAAAGTGCTGGGGTTTTGGTCATATTGAGAGACAGTGCACAACACAACGTGTGATGATGGTGCGAGAAGATGGTGAATACGATTCAGCGAGTGACTTCGATGAAGATACACTAGCCCTTATTTTCTGCTCGAGATGGAGACAATTTTTATGATGATGAAGAGCCAGAGGTAATGGGAGCTGAAGTTGCTGATCAATACAAGAGTTTAATTACACAACGTGTGTTGAGTGTGCAATTGAGCAAATCTGAGCAAGATCAACGCCACAACCTGTTCCAAACACGTGGTGTTGTCAAGGAAAGAGCTATACGGATCATCATTGATGGAGCGAGTTGTAATAATCTGGCCAGTGTTGACATGGTAGAGAAGCTTGCGCTTCCAACAAGACAACGCCCACATTCATACTACATCCAATGGTTTGAGAGTTCTCGCAAGATCAAGGTAACAAGAACGGTACGCGTGCATTTTACTATTGGTACATATTCTGATTTTGTTGATTGTGATGTTGTACCTATGCAAGCTTGTTCTTTGTTACTTGGTAAGACCATGGCAATTTGATAGAGAATCTGTTCATAATGGCAAAACTAATCACTATTCTCTTATGCATGATGGAAGAAAATTGGTTTAAAACCTATGACTCCCGAACAGATTTTAAAAGATGATCTTGCTAGAGCTAGTAGAGCTAAAACTGAGGAGAAAAAATAAAAGTGAGAATCAGATTGTTGCTGCAGATTTTATACCACCAAAGAACACTACATCTGATTCTACACATGCTACTGAAATTCGTTTGAAGAGTCCATGTATGCTTGCAAATAAAATTGATATTGCTGAACTAGATGTAAACAATACTCAATGTTATGCAATTGTCTGCAAAGAGGTTTTGTTTTCATTTGAGGATATGCCTCCTTCTTTGCCACCCCGCTGTTGCTAACCTTTTGCAGGAATATGAGGACGTCTTTCCCGCTGAGTTGCCCCAGGACTACCTCCTATTAGAGGAATTGAGCATCAAATTGATCTAATTCCTGGTGCCACGTTGCCCAACCGCGCGCCATATAGAACCAATCCAGAGGAGACAAAGGAGATACAACCCAAATTCAGGAACTACTCGACAGAGATCATATTCGTGAGTCCCTTAGCCCTTGTGCTGTTCCTATTATTTTGGTACCTAAGAAAGATGGTTCTTCGCGCATGTGTACTGATTGTAGAGCTATCAAAATAATATTACTATCGATATCGTCATCCTATTCCACGTTTAGATGACATGCTTGATGAATTGAGTGGCTCTACCATGTTTTCTAAAGTTGATTTGCGTAGTGGTTACCACCAGATTCGTATGAAATTAGGAGATGAATGGAAAACAGCATTTAAAACTAAGTTCGGTTTATATGAGTGGTTAGTAATGCCTTTTGGTTTAACTAATGCACCTAGCACTTTCATGAGATTAATGAACGAAGTTTTTACGTGCTTTCATTGGACGTTTTGTGGTAGTCTACTTTGATGATATTCTGATTTATAGCAATCTTTAGAGGAACATTTGGACCATTTACGTGCTGTTTTCAATGCTTACGTGATGCACGTTTGTTTGTAACCTTGAGAAGTGCACCTTTTGCACCAATCGAGTTGCGTTTCTTGCTAGTTGTTACATCACAGGGTATTGAAGTGGATCCAGCCAAGATTGAAGCTATTGAGAATTGGCCGCAGCCCAAGACGGTCACACAAGTGAGGAGTTTTCTTGGCCTCGCTGGTTTTTATAGGCGCTTTGTAAAGACTTTGGATCAATTGCCGCGCCGCTGAATGAGCTTACCAAGAAGGATGTGCCCTTTGTTTGGGGCGATGCACAACAACAGGCCTTCGTCATATTGAAAGATAAGCTAACACATGCGCCCTTACTCCAACTTCCTAGATTTTACTAAGACTTTTGAGCTTGAATGTGATGCTGAGTGGTTGGAGGGGTTTGGGGGGGGTGTTATTCAAGAGGGAAAACCTGTTGCATATTTTAGTGAGAAATTGAGTGGGGCTAGTCTGAACTATTCTACTTATGATAAAGAATTATATGCGTTGGTTCGGACATTAGAAACTTGGCAACATTATCTATGGCCTAAGGAATTTGTTATTCATTCTGATCATGAATCTTTGAAGCATATTCGTAGTCAAGCTAAGTTGAATCGTCGTCATGCAAAGTGGGTTGAATTTATTGAGTCTTTTCCTTATGTTATCAAACACAAAAAGGGTAAAGATAATATTATTGCTGATGCTTTGTCACGCCGTTATGCTTTGTTATCTCAACTTGACTTCAAAATATTTGGATTGGAAACTATTAAGGAACAATATGTGCATGATGCTGAATTTAAAGATGTGTTGCAGAATTGTAGAGATGGTAGAACTTGGAACAAGTTCGTCTTCAATGATGGATTTGTGTTCCGTGCTAACAAACTATGCATTCCAGATAGCTCTGTTCTTCTTTGTTGTTACAGGAGGCGCATGGAGGAGGATTGATGGGACACTTTGGTGTCAAGAAGACGGAGGATGTTCTTGCTGCACACTTCTTTTGGCCACGTATGCGTCGAGATGTTGAGAGATTTGGGCACGCTGCACTACTTGTCAAAAAGCTAAGTCTCGCCTTAATCCACATGGTTTATATATGCCTCTTCCTGTTCCTAGTGTTCCTTGGGAGGATATTTCTATGGACTTTGTTTTGGGATTGCCACGAACACAGAAGGGGAGGGATAGTATTTTTGTTGTTGTGGATCGGTTTTCTAAGATGGCACACTTTATTCCTTGTCATAAAACGGATGATGCTGCGCATATTGCTGATTTGTTCTTTCGTGAAATTGTTCGTTTGCATGGTGTGCCAAATACTATTGTCTCTGATCGTGATACTAAATTTCTTAGCCACTTTTGGAGATTTTATGGGCTAAGTTGGGGACTAAATTGCTGTTTAGTACTACATGCATCCCAAACTGATGGTCAAACTGAAGTAGTAAATAGAACTTTGTCTACTATGTTACGGGGCTGTTTTGAAGAAGAACTTAAAATTGTGGGAAGAGTGTTTACCTCATATAGAATTTGCTTATAATCGTTCATTGCATTCTACCACAAGATGTGCCCATTTGAGATTGTGTAATGGTTTGTTCCTCGTGCACCTATTGATTTATTGACTTTACCTTCTTCGGTGCAACATAATTTGGATGCTACACAACGCGCTGAAATGATATTAAACTTGCATAAGACTACTAAAGATAACATTGAACACATGAATGCTAAGTATAAACTTGCTGGGGATAAAGGGAGAAAGCATGTTGTGTTTGATGGTGGCGATCTTGTTTGGTTACATTTGCGTAAAGATCGTTTTCCTGATTTACGCAAGTCTAAGTTAATGCCACGTGTTGCTGGTCCTTTAAGGTGTTAGAGAGAATCAATGATAATGCATATAAACTTGAGTTGCCTGCAGACTTTGGTACGGTTAGTCCTACATTTAACATTGCAGATTTGAAGCCTTACTTTGGTGAGGAAGATGAGATTGGGTCGGACGACTTCAATTCAAGAAGGGGAGCATGATGTGGACATCCCTACTATTGATACAACCGTTGTACCTACAGCAACACACATACAAGGACCCATCACAAGATCTCGTGCCAAACAACTTAACTATCAGGTACTTTCGTTTCTTGGAACTATTCCTTACATACATGAGAATATGATGCTGCCTAAATCAGATACATTTCTTACTCTTAGGAATGATGGACCAAGCATGGATGAGGGACAAGCATTGGAGCATGGCATGCATGGAGATGGCAGCAAGCATGTGATGATCCAAGAGAAGGCCACGGATGAAGATTTCAGAACTTTGAGGCCACCATAATGAAGAAAGAAGGCTTGGACGAAATATTAAAGATCAATACTTTACGAATTCGTCCATAGCATAATATGTGCTGCGACACCTTTATTTTTGGCCAGGCCCATGTAATTTTCGCAGGATTTTAGTTAAGCCACTTTTTAGAGTCCGTATTTGAGGGGAAAGGACTTTTAGGGTTGGATTCGGCCACCACTTCCATGGCTGGCCGAAACCCCACCTTTTCGCCCTTAAATACGCCCCATAGCCGAACCTCTAGACTCGGATTTTGTTTAGACATTAAGTTAGCCATAGTCGCAACTTCGCCAAGGCTCGAGCGTCGCAGAGGCCTCTTGTACTTCGCACCTATTCAGGATCCCACCTCTTTCAATAAAGCTTTCCTCTTAATCCGCAATATCTTGATTGCAATATTGGTTCTTACTTGTTCTCGATTTCAGGTAGGAATTAAGACCCTCGCTGGTCAGGCTGATCGTGTTCACGCAGGATCGGTAACCTCCAGGAGATTGGCCTAGCGATTGCATTGGCGCTCGTGCTCGCACGTGTAGTCGGATCGTCAAGCCCGAACTCCACCAAATCGATTATCGCCATCTCATCGAAAGATCGGACACCTTTGCCCTATCAAAACCGGCGCCAGGCCCGGCGGACCGGTCTCCTCGCCGGAACTCCCTGCGATCGGCCCAGTCGACCGGCCTCCACGCCGACAATCCCGGCGGCGACCGGAATCCTCCGGCGACGATCGAAAGCACCTTCTGTAAGGCTTTCCGGTGGCGACCGGAATTTCCGGCGACCACACCGGCGCCGCGGGACCCCTCGCCGGAAATCTCCAAATTCAAGTCAACATTCAGTCTGGACCCATGTAACTCCTTATTTCGCCTAGTTTTTACACTTTCGTGCCTAAACTACCCATGTTTATGTGGCTGGTAGCCCCCACCCCCTATTGTAAACCCTAGATTTGGATAATTATAGTTGAGGACACCCCTTTGAGGATCTATCAACTATTTGTCTCATGCTCGTACCAAGGAGCACCAAATTATCCACAACCTCTTGGATTTTTCCTACCGCGTTCAAGTTGTACAAGTCCTTGGGATCTCGGTGTCTCGTGCCCAAGTAGTCAAGATCTCACCAAGCTTCTCACCCCTGTTGTTGGCCGTGGAGAGAGAGCTTCGCCCAACACCGATCCTAGGGATTATGTTGGACCTGTTGCCACCGGCGTGAGCTATCGGTTTGTATCGTGTTTTCATGTGTGTGTGTTCATCGAGTTCTTCGCGTTTGTGTTCGTGGATTTCATCCCCTTCCCCCTTCCACCGCTTTCCCCTCGATTCCCACGGAATTAGTGAAAGATCGGGCCACCCTAAGGGGTCACCCCTAACATATTGGTATCAAGAGCAAGGTTGATTACGAATTTCCCCTCAATTTTTCTTCTATCCACCATAAAATCAAAACCCAAAAAGAGCCCCAAGTTGCCTTCGGATCGATCTTTGTATTTGGTTAGTTTTTCGTGGTTTTGGTCCATAGATCTGTTGCTTTGGGTCTTGATCTACATCCCTTGACCTTTCCCCAGCCCAATTTTGTCGAAATTTTGACAGAATTCTCAGTTGACTTTTTGGAGTTCATCTCGAACAGGTTTCGGTGCCAGATCCGGTGAACCGGTTCTGCAACCGGAAATTCCGGCGATAGCTCCGGTCAGACCGGACCGACGACCGGAATTTCCGGTGGCAGACCCGGCGGCGCCGGTTCCTGCGCCGAAAATTTTCCAGACCACAGATTTTGACTGTTTCCCCCGTGTTTTGTTCGTGTTTCGCGTGCGTGTCTCCAAAAACTAACAACAAGCTTCCGCAAATCACTACGTCACGCGCTCCTCGACACCGCGACTCTCGAACAACTTCCACACCACCGGTTGCAAGTCGTCAATAATACCAAAGGTATAACTTGCGCCACTTTGATAGCCCCATATCTTCCTTTGTGTGTATCTATCCTATGAGAGCAACTCATTTTGTGTTTATCTAAGCATTGTGCACTTGCCTTTGGAAAGTGAGAGTGTGAGGGCAAATACAAAAGTTAACATAGTAGTATAGAAAGGGAGAAAAAGAATCAAAAAAAAGTGCAAAAGAAAAAATATGAAGATATGTAGTCTCCCAATACAAAGAGAGTATAAAGCTTGTAAGAAAAAGAGGGAGAAAAGAGCGCGCCAAGGCAAGTGCACGACAACCGAGTTGTGGTCTTTCCTTGAGTTGGCACGACAACCGAGCGTAGTCTTCGTTAGGACCTTTTGTGCTCATTTTCATAGTCGTGCTAACCCCGTTAATCTCCACGTGTGCGTTCTCCCGTGTTTTTGTAGATCGTATCCTTTTGCTTTTGATCTTTGGTTCTTTACCACTTAGAACAATAACCTTTTGCCTTGATCATTTCGTTTGGTTTTCCACAATCCTAACCTTCCACCAAAAGCTTTTGAGAGTTGTAGCTTATTTGTGGGTGAGTTTCTTTGCGATTTCACTTTGCAAGATATTAGTTCTCAAGTGTGGCAATTGGTTTGCTATAATCTCCAAGGTGAGGTAAAAGGCTAACTCCCTTCATTCTCTTTCTCCATATACAACCCTTGTCGGCTTTGCATCATGGACAGGAATGGCGAACCGTCCCAACCACCACCACCTTCGGAGGACGACGCTCGGTTCAAGGCTGTTTTGGACAGATTGGCGGAACCCGCACCCGCTCCATTGGCACCTCGGCATGGTGCACGGCGCATTTCGATCTCGGGTCCTACTGCTGGTTCGGCTGCCGCCACTCCTCAGGCGGCTACCGCTGCAGCTGAGGCACCTCAGACTTCCACCGTGGCTGCTGATGCTACATTGGGGACAGACGACGGGTACTACTACGACCCCGACGACGACGATCTGTTTGACGAGGAGGTTGAACAACCTCCACACCCTGCTGGCCGTCCCGGACATTACCACCACAACGCTCGACCACCGGTACGTGATGATGATCATGTTGCAAAGTTTAAATTAAATATTCCATCTTTTGAGGGTAAATATAATCCTGATGCATATCTTACATGGGAGATGGAAGTAGAACAACGTTTTGCATGTTTAAAATATCTTGAGAATATGCGTGTTAGTGCTGCTACATGTGAATTTACTAAATTTGCTTCCCTTTGGTGGTCTGAGTATTGTCGTTTAAATCCTACTACTATTCCTCGTACTTGGACTGCTTTAAAAACTGCTATGCGTGTTCGTTTTGTGCCTCCCACTTATCAACTTGATTTACTAAACAATCTGACACATTTGGAACAAGGGAAAAATTCTGTAGAAGAGTATTATCAGGAATTGCAAAGGTGGATGGTTCGGTGTGGTCTTTTTGAATCTACTGAACAAATGCTTGCACATTTCTTTGGTGGATTAAGCAAGGACATTCAACACATATTAGACTATAAGGAATATAATTCCATCACTCGTTTGTTTCATCTTGCTTGCAAAGCTGAACGTGAAGTGCAGGATCGCCAAACACCATGGAGGGGGACTAACAATTCTGCAGGTCGCGCATCCACTTGGACATCCCGACAATCAGCGCCTTCTTCTCGTGATTCGCCATCAGCTACTATCACATCCAAGGCCACCACAAAATTTCCGCCAGCTGCTCCTCCACCGTCAACCAATGCTCCTGCTCATAGTGCGTCTTCTATGGCTTCCACGGGTAAAACAAAGGATATACAATGCCGCAAGTGCTGGGGCTTTGGTCATATTGAGAGAAAGTGCACAACACAACGTGTTATGATGGTGCGTGATGATGGTCAATATGATTCAGCGAGTGACTTCGATGAAGATACATTAGCCCTTATTTCTGCTCGAGATGGAGACAATTGTGATTCTGATGAAGAGACAGAGGTAATAGGAGCTGAAACTGCTGATCAATACAAGAGCTTAATTACACAACGTGTGTTGAGTGTGCAATTGAGAAAATCTGAGCAAGATCAACGCCACAACCTGTTCCAAACACGTGGTGT
Organism: Avena atlantica; assembly: GCA_910589765.1. Lineage (NCBI taxonomy): Eukaryota > Viridiplantae > Streptophyta > Magnoliopsida > Poales > Poaceae > Avena > Avena atlantica. Next base: position 260,709,367 of record OU342735.1, on the reverse strand, counting down.
TGTCAAGGAAAGAGCTATAAGGATCATCATTCATGGAGGGAGTTGTAATAATCTGGCCAGTGTTGCCATGGTAGAGAAGCTTGCACTTCCAACAAGACAACGCACACATTTATATTGCATCCAATGGTTTGAGAGTTCTCGCAGGATCAAGGTAACAAGAACGGTACGCGTGCATTTTACTATTGGTACATATTCTTATTTTGTTGATTGTGATGTTGTACCTATGCAAGCTTGTTCTTTGTTACTTGGTAGACCATGGCAATTTGATAGAGAATCTGTTCATAATGGCAAAACTAATCACTATTCTCTTATACATGATGGAAAGAAAATTGGAATAAAACCTATGACTCTCGAACAGATTTTAAAAGATGATCTTGCTAGAGCTAGTAGAGCCAAAACTGAGGAGAAAAATAAAAGTGAGAATCAGATTGTTGCTGCAGATTTTGTACCACCAAAGAACACTAAATCTGACTCTAAACATGCTACTGAAATTCGTTTGAAGAGTCCATGTATGCTTTCAAATAAAATTGATATTGCTGACCTAGATGTAAACAATACTCAATGTTATGCAATTATCTACAAAGAGGTTTTGTTTTCATTTGAGGATATGCCTCCTTCTTTGCCAACCGCTATTGCTAACCTTTTGCAGGAATATGAGGACGTCTTTCCCGCTGAGCTGCCACCAGGACAACCTCCTATTAGAGGAATTGATATGGATCAAGGGGATACGGATCAAGGAGATGATACTTTAGTTTTGTCCCGATCTTTCACAGCGAGTCAACCCGGTAGATAATCTCCCAATTACGTGATGAACGTAACCTGAAGAAGAGGAATCAATCCGGCTAGTAACGTGATGAAGATCACCACGCCTCAAAACCACAGCTCGATAATCCTTGATGAACATAAGAACCTCCGTAGCAATCTCTAGAATCTGATAAACGGTATCGCCTTCCCCGGAGGGATGATACACGGTGGAGCACAATATAGTTTTTAGACTAAACAACTGAACTCCCTAAACCCTAACTCGACTAGCTCCTTATATGAGGGCTAGGGCGCCCTACTAATGGGCCGCGACTTGACTTGGTTGGACAAGCCCAAACCAAGCCCACACACATAATAAAACCTAATTGGCCCAAAACATGACCAGGAATAATAAAACCTATTTATTAAATTACAAAGACACGCCTAGCTTGGTGGAGTCCTGAAATTAGGCTGCACCTCCTCCGTCGTGCCCATATGCGTCTCCATACGAGCTTGGACCTAGGCGCCACCGTCTTCGTCTTCTTCTCAACTCTTTGTTATGGGGTAACCCCTTGGGGTGGCCCGATCTTCCATGAATCTCCACGGGAATCGAGGGTAAGAGGTGGAAGGGGGAAAGGGGATGAAATCCACGAACGCACGCACACGAAGAACCCGATGAACTCACGCACACAAAACACGATACACGCCGATAACTCACGCCGGTGGCAACCGGTCCAACATAATCTCTAGGATCGGTGTTGGGCGAAGCTCTCTCTCCACGCCAACAACGGGGGACGAGGTGCTTGGTGAGATCTTGACGACTTGGGGGCGAGAAACCGAGAACCCAAGGCCTTGTACAACTTGAACGCACTAGGCAAGATCCAAGAGGGGGTGGATAATCCGGTGCTCCTTGGTAGGAGCATGAGACCAATAGATGTAAGTTCCTCAAAGGGTTTCCTTAATCTATTATTATCCAAGTCTAGGGTTTACAATGGAGGGTGGGGGATATATATAGGCCAACCACGAAAACAGGGGTAATTTAGGAACAAATAGCGAAATATAGAGAGGGTTATAGGGCACTGGCCCAACTTAACACGATCAGGTCTTCCCAGGTCCGGTAGTACCGGTCCAGCACGACTGGTAGTACCGGTGAGTCGGTAGTACCGCTTCCGGCCCGGTAGTACCGCTTGTTGTCCTGGGACTTCCGCTGGCATCGTCTGTTGGTGGCGGTAGCAGGAGGCGGTAGTGCCGGGGTCCGGTAGTACCGGGTCCAGGTCCGGTAGTACCGCCAGAGACAGAGAGTTTTTGGCTTCTGTTGGGGTCGTCTGTTGGTGGCGGTAGCCGAGGGCGGTAGTGCCGCCGGGCGGTAGTACCGGTCGCCAGGTCCGGTAGTACCGCTGGCGACAGAGAGCGTTTGGTCTCTTCCGCTGGCGCTCCTCCGTTCTGTCGGTCCTTCTCTTCGTACCTGATGATGCACAAGGTATGCGTATGAAGTAGCAGTCCATCCAAGGGTGTATCGAAGTCACACAAGGAGAGGAGCGAGTTCACCTTAGCTTGAAGGAGTTTGTCTCGGGCGCGAGTCATGGGTCCACTTGGGGAGCTCGTGGGAGTAGATGTAGTAGCGGTCATAGGACGGGCAGCATCAGCTCCCCCCCCCTTGGGAAAGAGTCGTCCTCGACTCTTCAACCTTCTCAACTTCATCTTCTCCATGGTAGGGTGAGAGGTCCTTGACATTGAATGTCGAGCTCACAAGATACTTTGTTGTTGGGATATCGATGATATAGGCGTTGTTGTTGATCCTCTTTAGCACCTTGAATGGTCCATCACCTCTTGGCTTGAGCTTGGAGTCGCGTTCCTTGGGGAAGCGGTCTTTACTCAAGTGTATCCACACAAGGTTGCCCTCTTCGAAGATTATATCTTTCTTGTTCTTGTTTAGCCTTGATGCTTGGCGAAGGACTTGTTGCTCGATAGTAGCTCGTGTGTCTTCATGAAGTTTCTTCATTGTTTGGGCACGCTTGACAACGTCCATATTGGCACGTTCATGAAGTGGGAGTGGGAGGATATCGAACGCGGTGAGAGGCTCGAAGCCATAGACGATCATGAACGGGCTCCTCATGGTGGTGGAGTGCTTGGCGCGGTTGTAGGCGAACTCGGCGTGTGGAATACATTCCTCCCAGTCTTTAAGGTTCTTCTTGATCAACACCCGGAGGAGTGTTCCAAGGCTTCGATTGACGACCTCAGTTTGTCCATCGGTTTGAGGATGCGAGGCGGACGAGAAGAGGAGCTTGATGCCGAGATTGGCCATGAGAGTCTTCCAGAAGTAGCTCATGAATTTGACGTCGCGGTCGGAGACGATTGTTCTTGTTACACCGTGCAGCCTAATTATTTCCCTGAAAAACAAATTGTCTACATGTGAAGCATCATCGGTCTTATGGCACGGAATAAAGTGTGCCATTTTTGAAAAGAGATCCACTACTACAAAGATAGAATCATGTCCATGTTTAGATCTAGGCAAGCCTAACACAAATTCCATGCTAATGTCCGACCAAGGTGCATGAGGAATAGGCAATGGCATATAAAGACCAAAGGGGTTGGACTTAGACTTAGCTTGGATACATGTAGTGCATCGTTGGATGTGGCGCTCCATGTCACGCTTCATCTTTGGCCAAAAGTAGTGAGTGGAGAGCATGTAATATGTCTTGTCACGGCCAAAGTGACCCATAAGGCCTCCATCATGGGACTCTTGAAGAAGCAGCAGTTGGAGAGACGATTTCGGAATGCAAAGCTTGTTTTGTTTGAAAAGAAAACCCTTATGCAAATAGAAATCATCAATCCCTTTGTCTATTGAACATTTTGCAAAAAATGGTCCAAAGAAGGGGTCGGACGCATACAAAGATTTGATGTCATCAAGACCCAAGACATTAACTTTGAGTCGTGTAAGAAGGCTTGTGTTTTTGCGAGACAAGGCGTCCGCTACCACATTTTCTTTGCCCTTCTTGTATGTGACAATGTAAGGAAAAGACTCCATGAACTCAACCCATTTGGCGTGCCTTTTACTCAAATTGTCTTGGCCCTTAAGATACTTCAACGACTCATGGTCGGAATGGATGATAAATTCTTTGGGCCAAAGATAGTGTTGCCACACTTGAAGAACTCGAACCAAGGCAAAAAGTTCTTTGTCATAAATGGGATAGTTTAGGAGTGCGCCATCAAGTTTCTCACTATGGTAAGCAATAGGACGCCCATTTTTCATAAGGACGCCACCAATGCCAATACCACTAGCGTCACATTCAATCTCAAAGGTTTTTGTGAAATCCGGTAATGCAAGAAGTGGTGCTTCAGTGAGCCTCTTTTTGAGCTCATCAAAAGCCTTTTGTTGTGCTTTTCCCCAAACGAACGTGACATTTTTCTTGGTCAATTCGTTGAGGGGGAAAGCAATGGTAGATAAGTCTTTCACAAAGCGACGGTAAAAGCCAGCCAACCCATGAAAACTACGAAGTTCACTAACATTTGTAGGGATGGTCCAATCTCGTATGTCCTTGACTATGGAGACATCAACTTCAATGCCATTAGAAGACACAACAAAACCAAGGAAAATCAGCTTGTATTTTGCAAAAGTGCACTTTGGGAGATTAGCATAAAGCTTTTCATGACGAAGGATTTGAAGGACCTCCTTAACATGAGTAACTTGCTCCTCTAGTGACTTGCTATAGACAAGGATATCATCAAAGTAAACAACTACACTCTTCCCAATGAGAGATCTCAAAATATGGTTCATAAGGCGCATGAAGGTAGATGGGGCATTAGATAAGCCAAAAGGCATAACCAACCATTCATAGAGACGAAGCTTGGTCTTGAAGGCGGTTTTCCATTCATCACCTTCGGCCATGCGAATTTGATGGTAACCACTACGAAGATCAATTTTCGAAAATATAGTGGCTCCACATAACTCATCAAGCATGTCATCAAGACGCGGTATAGGATGTCGATAACGCACGGTGATAGCATTGATTGGACGACAGTCCATGCATAACCAAAGCGTATCATCCGTTTTTGGAACTAGAATCACGGGGACCGCGCTTGGGCTAGTGCTTACTTGGATCAAACCTTTGGAGATGAGTTGGTTGATTTGACGTTCTATCTCCTTCGTCTCTTCCGGGTTCGTGCGATACGCGGCGCGGTTTGGGAGTGGGGCGCCGGGTATGAGGTCGATGCGGTGCTCGATTCCATGAAGAGGAGGAAGGTCATGAGGAAGCTCTTCGGGAAATACATCTAAAAATTCCTGCAAAATAGCCATCAAAGAAGGAGGAACATTTGTTAAGTCGTTAGTTCCTTGCGCTAGTCCCTTGCATACAAGGACATAGTGCAAGATGGATGGGTTGTTCCGCACTTCTCTCATCTCACTTTTGGTGGCAAGAAGAACACTCCTAGTTTTTCCACTCGAGTTTGTCTTGTAGCTCTCACTCACTATGGTGTGGTTCTCTCGCTCACCACTCTTCTCACAAGGTGTTTTTGTGTATTGCGCCCTCGCTAAAGCCTTTGCATTGTCCGCAATTATTTGGCTAGGAGTCATTGGTTGCGACACACAAGTTTTATCAAGCCATTTGAAGGTATAAGTGTTGGAATGACCATCATGCAAAGCACGCTTGTCATATTGCCACGGCCTTCCGAGAAACATATGGCAAACCGTAATTGGAACCACGTCACATTCCACCGTGTCCTTGTAGGGCCTAATTGAAAACGTTACCGAGACGGTGTGCTTGATCTTGACAGATCCTTGGTCACTTAGCCATTGGATATGGTAGGGGTGTTTATGAGGATGGAGGGTGAGGTTGAGTTTCTCACACAATTCCGTGCTTGCAAGATTGTGGCAACTCCCTCCATCGATGACAACTTTGATGGACTTCCCATTGATGCCGGCACGAGTTTGGAACATGTTCGAGCGTTGGTCTTCATTCTCATTGACTTGGGTAGTTAAGACCCTTGTGACCACAAGCGATGGACTTGCGTCATGCTCACACACAAGAAGTTCTTGGTCCTCTTCCAAATGTTGCCTTGACATGGCTTCCTTGACCCTTGCATCAAACTCTTCTTCACTCAAGTATTCTTCATCTCCGTTGTCATGGATGAACAAAACTTTCTTGTTTCCACATGTGGCTGACTTGTGTCCTTTGCCTCCACACTTGTAGCATTCACCATTGAATGGTTGATCATCCCGTGTGTTTTTGCCACTTGGGGGCTGTTTTCCTTGAGGGGGAGTTGGCTTGAAGGGAAGCTTGGTTGTACTTGAGGAGCTTCCACTTGGTGTTGTTGGAGTAGTGGTTGGTGCTTGCTTGAAGGTGAAGTACGTCTTTGGCTTGTTGTACTTGTTGTCCTCTTGCACTTGACGCTCAGCCTTTGATGCGATGTGCACAAGCTCAACCATGTTGTTGTACTTTTGGAACTCGGTGATGCGCTTGATGGAATGGTTCAAGCCATTGAGGAAGCGTGCCATTGTTTGTTCATCTCGCTCTTCAATGTTGGCACGGATCATGTTGAGCTCCATTTGCTTGAAGTACTCTTCCACGGTCTTTGTCCCTTGACTAAGCGTTTGAAGCTTGTTGAAGAGGTCACGCGTGTAGTGCGAAGGAACAAAGCGGGATCTCATATTGGCCTTCATATCTTGCCAAGTTGATATTGGAGGCTCTACTTTTGCTTCGCGAGCGAGTTGGACTTGTTCCCAACAAAGGTTGGCATACTCATCAAACTCGAGGGATGCCATGGCCATCATCTTCTCATTGCTATAGTTGTGTATGCGGAAGATCTTGTCGACCTTGAGTTCCCACGAGAGATATTCCTCGGGTTCATTGGAACCGGTGAACTTGGGCATGGTGAATTTGAGCTTGCCGAAAGTTTCTTCTCCATTGCGGTTCCGGTTGCGGCGGTTGCCATGATTTGGGCGGTCATCATCATCATCCGAGCTCTCATGTCTTGCTTGGTGATTGTCGCATTGCTCTTGCGGTTGTTGAGGTGCCGCGTTTGGTGGTGGAACTTGGTTTTGACGACGAGCTTGGGGAGCTTGCTCGTTTTGTTGGCGCGGTTGTGGACGAGGAGGAGGTTGGTGGTCCTCACGACGAGCTTGGGGAGCTTGCTCTTGTTCTTGTCGTGGATGGTGCCGAGGAGCATTGTCTTGCGCCCTGTGGCGAGGAGGACGTCGAGCCGCATGCGCAATGGGCTGCTCTTCTTCTTCTTGATGTGGAGGAGGCTCGTCATGACCATCATGTTGCCGACATGGACGATCATGTCGATGATGACGCCTTGGAGGATCTTCGAGTGCTTCACGTCGACGGTGATCTTGTTCGTCCTCTTCGTATGCTTCACTTGTTGTTGAAGGGACATGTCGATGGCGGTGGCCTTGGTGGTCCATGTGAGGTTGCTCTTGTTGAATCACAAGTGCCCTTGGTTGTGGCCGGTTCGCTTCACGTCGTGGAGGTCTTGCGGAGAGGTAACCATCATAGCTTGATGTTGCGGCGTGTCGCGGAGATGGTACCGCTTGAGAAGAGCTCATGGATTGAAGAACGGGTCCATCCCGGTGCCTTGAAGCGTGACGGCGAGGTGCACTTGATTCACTTGAGGAGTGCCGAGATGAGCTTGATTCGCGCGAGCGTGGCCTTGCTAGTCCATCAATGAGGCGTTGAAGCTTCTCATCCGTTGAGGCGAGTGCACGACCAAGAGCTTCATTTTGATGACCGAGGTTGTGTTGCATGGCATGCATTTGGCCACGGATTTCTTCGAAGCGGTTGTCGATGTTCTTGAATTCCACACGGGCCTCGCTAAATTGTTCATCTTGGCGCCGCTCAAGAGCTTCACAACGGTGGTTGAATTCTCCTCGGACCTTCCAATGGTCCCATCTTGTCATGAATTGTGTGTCATCCTCCGGAGGTTGTGGTGGTTGGGACGGCTCGCCATTCCTGTCCATGATGCAAAGCCGACAAGGGTTGTATATGGAGAATAAGGGTGCGTAGAGTTAGTCTTTTACCTCACCTTGGAGATTATATCAAACCAATTGCCACACAAATGAGCGAACATCGTGCAAAGTGAAATGGGCAATAAACTCACACACAAATATGCTACAACTCTCAAAAGCTTTTGGTGGAAGGTTAGGATTGTGGAGAACCAAACGAAACGATCCAAGCAAAAGGTTATTGTTCTACGTGGTAAAGAACCAAAGATCAAAAGCAAAAGGATACGATCTACAAAAACACGGAAAAACACACATATGGAGAAAAATGGGGTTAGCACGACTATGAAAATGAGCACAAAAGGTCCTAACGAAGACTATGCTCGGCTGTCGTGCCAACTCAAGGAGAGACCACAACTCGTTTGCCAAAAGAGGATAAGCAATAGATTTGTGCACTTGCCTTGGTGCGCTCTTTCTTCTCTCTTTCTTGGCTTACAAGCTTGGTATTCTCTTTGTATTGGGAGACTATGTATCTTTTTCTTTTTCTCTTTTTTTTGATTCTTTTCCTTTTTCTCCCTTTCTATGCTACTATGTTAACTTTTGTATTTGGCCTCACACTCTCACTTTCCGAAGGCAAGTGCACAATGCTTAGACAAACACAAAATGAGTTGCTCTCATAGGATAGATACACACAAAGGAAGATATGCGGTTGTCAAAGGGGCGCAAGTTATACCTTTTGGTATTGTTGAGGACTTGCAACCGTTGGTGGGGATGATGTTCGAGTGTCGCGGTGTCGATGAGCGCGGGTGACATTAATGCGGAAGCTTGTGTTAAATTGGTGACAAACACGCGAAACACGAACAAATTGAAGATGGAAAGTCAACCAACGAAGTTGAGGTGTCAAGACAAGAAGGAAAACCTTCTGTGGCGCGCGGTAGTACCGCTTGGTACGGGCGGTAGTACCGGACGGCGGTAGTACCGCCTGTTCCACCGGTAGTACCCAAAATTCGTGGACCAAAACACAAATTCGTGGGAAATCTCACCGAAAGTCTGGGCTAGGAACAATAGGGGCTATAGATCGACTCCAAAAGCAACAGATCTATGGATCAAAACCACGAAAAACTCACCAAATCCAAAGATCGATCCAAAGGCAAGTTGGGTCTCTTTTTGGTGGGATTTTCGATTTTAAGGGGGATAAAGAAAAAATTGGGGGAAATTCGTGATCAACCTTGCTCTTGATACCAAGATGTTATGGGGTAACCCCTTGGGGTGGCCCGATCTTTCACGAATCTCCGCGGGAATCAAGGGTAAGCGGTGGAAGGTGGAAAGGGGATGAAATCCACGAACGCACGCACACAAAGAACCCGATGAACTCACGCACACAAAACACGATACACGCCGATAACTCACGCCGGTGGCAACCGGTCCAACATAATCTCTAGGATCGGTGTTGGGCGAAGCTCTCTCTCCACGCCAACAACAGGGGACGAGGTGCTTGGTGAGATCTTGACGACTTGGGGGCGAGAAACCGAGAACCCCAGGCCTTGTACAACTTGAACGCACTAGGCAAGATCCAAAAGGGGGTGGATAATCCGGTGCTCCTTGGTAGGAGCATGAGACCAATAGATGTAAGTTCCTCAAAGGGTTTCCTTAATCTATTATTATCCAAGTCTAGGGTTTACAATGGAGGGTGGGGGCTATATATAGGCCAACCACGAAAACAGGGGTAATTTAGGAACAAATAGCGAAATATAGAGAGGGTTACAGGGCACTGGCCCAACTTAACACGATCAGGTCTTCCCAGGTCCGGTAGTACCGGTCCAGCACGACCGGTAGTACCGGTGAGCCGGTTGTACCGCTTCCGGCCCGGTAGTACCGCTTGTCGTCCTGGGACTTCCGCTGGCATCGTCTGTTGGTGGCGGTAGCAGGAGGCGGTAGTGCCGGGGTCCGGTAGTACCGGGTCCAGGTCCGGTAGTACCGCCGGAGACAGAGAGTTTTTGGCTTCTGTTGGGGTCGTCTGTTGGTGGCGGTAGCCAATGGCGGTAGTGCCTCCGGGCATTAGTACCGATCGCGAGGTCCGGTAGTACCGCTGGCGACATAGAGTGTTTGGTCTATTCCGCTGGTGCTCCTCCGTTCTGTGGGTCCTTCTCTTCGTACCTGATGATGCACAAGGTATGCGTATGAAGTAGCAGGCCATCCAAGGGTGTATCGAAGTCACACAAGGAGAGGAGCGAGTTCACCTTAGCTTGAAGGAGTTTGGCTCAGGCGCGAGTCATGGGTCCACTTGGGGAGCTCGTGGGAGTAGATGTAGTAGCGGTCGTAGGACGGGCTGTATCACTCTTGCTGGACCATTGCGGTGTTGAACATGAACCTGCTTTGCATGACCCCGCAAAAGATGAGTAATGCCCGGGCCACACAACTGACGAACACGTCCATCGTTGCCTGTATGCATCCGCACTGCTGCTCCAACAAAACGCCTCACAGGTGTGCTGATATAACGGCGATGATCATCAATCCATGGCACCACATGCATTGCAACTGGATCAGCACAACTATCATCGGTCTGAACACCTGTGTCAACACAAACTGTAGGACATGCTGCAATATCCTTCTTCTCAGCAATAAGAGAATGCACCTCAACTGGCTTGTCACCAACAAGTTTCACTGGCTTGTCATCTACAGGCATAGCTGAAGCAATATCAATATTGTCACACTGTACATCATGCTCTCTATCCTGCACCTTAGGTAGCCCAAATTTTGGCGTAGCCTTGCGCATCTTCTCCTTATATACCACCAGCTCCACATCAGACTTTATGTGATCATCTTGCATAGGCTTCAAAGTCTGATGTTTGCCATCATGCATAAAAGAATATGTATTTGCTCTCCCAGCATGAGTAACATTGCGATCGTACTTCCATGGACGTCCAAGTAAGAGTCCACATACCTCCAATGGCAACACATCGCACTCCACCTCATCAACATGGTCACCAACTGTAAATGGCACACGCACTTTGTGAGTAATCTTTATCATACCGCAACTATTCACCCACTCAACATGCCTCGGTTCTGGAATACGCCATTTGGATAAACCCAACGCTTCCACAACTGCATTGCTAATGCCATTACAGTAGCTACCACTATCAATTATCAACTTGCATGCTTTTCCCTTGATCATGCACTGCGCCTGAAATAAATTCCATCGCTGACCTCTATCAACTGTCATGCAAGCATCGCCTTGTACTTTCTTGAGTTGCAAATTCAGCCCACTCAATGGTACAACATCCTCAGAACTAACCACCTTGTCCATCTCCTTGGACTTCTCCAAAAATCTGTTGTGCAGAAATTGCTTCAAATCTGCCCAACTAGGTGTTATTATGCCCTTTGCGGTACTCTCTTCCTTCCACCAACTAGCCACAGTCTCATCCACACGCCGGTGTGCAAGAGCAAATTCAGTGCGACCACCAAACTTGGAATCAATAGAACGACATTTGGCGAAACCACCATCTATGTCGGACCTCCAAGAACTAAACTCCGCATATGTGGCACACCTAACCAACTTCCATTTTATATCCGCGGAATTAAGTGACGATCCCACGACAATAGTAGTGAAGTCAAAGAACACATCATCCGCTCTGTCTAGCTTACGAACTTCTCTTGCTATTCCCATATTAATTCTTGATAGAAAAACTTTCTCTGTAGACTGATTGGTAATATCCGTAGACTGTTTGAGGAAATTTGGAACAAAACGGCACTGCACCAAAAAAAATTTCTGGACAAAACAAATGAATCGGCCAGACGTACTCTATCCAATCTGCAGTACCTTTTTTTTCTTGCTTTCACGTGAAGTACTCACGTTCAGACGCGCGCTTGGACTCCAGGGTGTTGGAACACCCCCTGCCGACTGGCCGGTCCCGAGGCTGTTCCACACTGGAGAAGAAGACTAGAGGAAGTCACACACAGTACAAAGTAGATGAAACAGGGAACTTTATTGATAACTCTCTCGGTAAACTCACGTACAAAGGTTGTTCCTCTATTTATAGGCTAAAGGGGGATACGATACCCACATGGACCAACCCTAGCCTGGTAGAGGCCACACCGAGTGGGCCTCTACCGGCCTAGTTTCCCAACACTCCCCATGGGTATCTTATCTGTATAACCATGGCTAACAAACTATGCATTCCGGATAGTTCTGTTCGTCTTTCGTTATTACATGAGGCGCATGGAGGAGGATTGATGGGACACTTTGGTGTCAAGAAAACGGAGGATGTTCTTGCTGCACACTTCTTTTGGCCACGTATGCGTCGAGATGTTGAGAGATTTGTGGCACGCTGCACTACTTATCAAAAAGCTAAGTCTCGCCTTAATCCACATGGTTAATATATGCCTCTTCCTATTCCTAGTGTTCCTTGGGAGGATATTTCTATGGACTTTGTTTTGGGATTGCCACGAACACAGAAGGGGAGGGATAGTATTTTTGTTGTTGTGGATCGTTTCTAAGATGTCACACTTTATTCCTTGTCATAAAACGGATGATGCTGCGCATATTGCTGATTTGTTCTTTCGTGAAATTATTCGTTTGCATGGTGTACCAAATACTATTGTCTCTGATCGTGATACTAAATTTCTTAGCCACTACTGGAGATGTTTATGGGCTAAGTTGGGGACTAAATTGCTGTTTAGTACTACATGTCATCCCCAAACTGATGGACAAACTGAAGTAGTAAATAGAACTTTGTCTACTATGTTGCGGGCAGTTTTAAAGAAGAACTTAAAATTGCGGGAAGAGTGTTTACCTCATATAGAATTTGCTTATAATCGTTCGCTGCATTCTACCACAAAGATGTGCCCATTTGAGATTGTGTATAGTTTTGTTCCTCATGCACCTATTGATTTATTGCCTTTACCTTCTTCGGTGCAACATAATTTGGATGCTACACAACGCGCTGAAATGATATTAAACATTGAACACATGAATGCTAAGTATAAACTTGCTGGGGATAAAGGGAGAAAGCATGTTGTGTTTGATGTTGGAGATCTTGTTTGGTTACATTTGCGTAAAGATCGTTTTCCTGATTTACGCAAGTCTAAGTTACCGCGTGCTGCTGGTCCCTTTAAGGTGTTAGAGAAAATAAATGATAATGCATATAAACTTGAGTTGCCTGCAGACTTTGGTACGGTTAGTCCTACGTTTAACATTGCAGATTTGAAGCCTTACTTTGGTGAGGAAGATGAGATTGCGTTGAGGACGACTTCAATTCAAGAAGGGGAGCATGATATGGACATCCCTTCTATTGATACAACCGTTGTGCCTATAGCTACACACATACAAGGACCCATCACAAGGTCTCGTGCCAAACAACTTAACTATCAGGTACTTTCGTTTCTTGGAACTATTTCTCACATACATGAGAATATGATGCTGCCTAAATCAGATGTATTTCTTACTCTTAGGAATGATGGACCAAGCATGGATGAGAGGGACAAGAATTGGAGCATGGCCATGCATGGATATGACAGTAACCATGTGATGATCCAAGAGAAGGCCACGGATGGAGATATCAGAACTTTGAGGCCACCATAATAAAGAAAGAAGGCTTGGACGAAATATTCAAGATTAATACTTCACGAATTCGTCCATAGCTTAATATGGTGCTGCGACACCTTTATTTTGGGCCAGGACCATGTAATTTTCGCAGGATTTTAAATAGCCACTTTTTAGAGTCCGTATTTGAGGGAAAAAGGACTTCTAGGGTTGGATTCGGCCACCACTTCCATGGCTGGCCGAAACCCCACCTTTTCCTCCTTAAATACTCCCCATATCCATCACCCTAGACTCGGATTTTGTTTAGACATTAAGTTAGCCATCATAGCAACTTCGCCAAGGCTCGAGCGTCGCAGAGGCCTCTTATACTTCGCACCTATTCAGGATCCCACCTTTTCAATAAAGCTTTCATCTTAATCCGAAATATCTTGATTGAAATATTGGTTCTTACTTGTTCTCGATTTCAGGTAGGCATTAAGACCCTTGCTGGTCAGGCTGATCGTGTTCCCGCAGGATCGGTAACCTCCAGGAGATTGGCCTAGCGATTGCATTGGCGTTCGTGCTCGCACGTGTAGTCGGATCGTCAAGCCCGAACTCCACCAAATCGACTATCATCATCTCATCGAAAGATCGGACACCTTTGGCCTATTAGAGACCTTCTTGATCATAGGGTTCACCATATAGTCATCCTCGGGAAGATTGACTTGACAACACTTCAATGTTCCTTCACCTTCAATGAAGCCTACAAAGCTCACAACAAAAGCGAAGCAACACTCAAAGCATAGCCAATTCATGAAGATTATAGCATGAGTTGATGTGGACATCCCATCTATTGATACAACCGTTGTACCTACAGCTACACACATACAAGGACCTATCACAAGATCTCGTGCCAAACAACTTAACTATCAGGTACTTTCGTTTCTTGGAACTATTCCTCACATACATGAGAATATGATGCTGCCTAAATCATATGTATTTATTACTCTTAGGAATGATGGACTGATAGGGCAAAGGTGTCCGATCTTTCGATGAGATGGCGATAATCGATTTGGTGGAGTTCGGGCTTGACGATCCGACTACACGTGCGAGCACGAGCGCCAATGCAATCGCTAGGCCAATCTCCTGGAGGTTACCGATCCTGCGTGAACACGATCAGCCTGACCAGCGAGGGTCTTAATTCCTACCTGAAATCGAGAACAAGTAAGAACCAATATTGCAATCAAGATATTGCGGATTAAGAGGAAAGCTTTATTGAAAGAGGTGGGATCCTGAATAGGTGCGAAGTACAAGAGGCCTCTGCGACGCTCGAGCCTTGGCGAAGTTGCGACTATGGCTAACTTAATGTCTAAACAAAATCCGAGTCTAGAGGTTCGGCTATGGGGCGTATTTAAGGGCGAAAAGGTGGGGTTTCGGCCAGCCATGGAAGTGGTGGCCGAATCCAACCCTAAAAGTCCTTTTCCCCTCAAATACGGACTCTAAAAAGTGGCTAACTAAAATCCTGCGAAAATTACATGGGCCTGGCCCAAAATAAAAGTGTCGCAGCACCATATTATGCTATGGACGAATTCGTAAAGTATTGATCTTTAAAATTTCATCCAAGCCTTCTTTCTTCATTATGGTGGCCTCAAAGTTCTGAAATCTTCATCCGTGGCCTTCTCTTGGATCATCACATGCTTGCTGCCATCTCCATGCATGGCCATGCTCCAATGCTTGTCCCTCTCATCCATGCTTGGTCCATCATTCCTAAGAGTAAGAAATGTATCTGATTTAGGCAGCATCATATTCTCATGTATGTAAGGAATAGTTCCAAGAAACGAAAGTACCTGATAGTTAAGTTGTTTGGCACGAGATCTTGTGATGGGTCCTTGTATGTGTGTTGCTGTAGGTACAACGGTTGTATCAATAGTAGGGATGTCCACATCATGCTCCCCTTCGTGAATTGAAGTCGTCCTCGACGCAATCTCATCTTCCTCACCAAAGTAAGGCTTCAAATCTGCAATGTTAAATGTAGGACTAACCGTACCAAAGTCTGCAGGCAACTCAAGTTTATATGCATTATCATTGATTCTCTCTAACACCTTAAAGGGACCAGTAGCACGTGGCATTAACTTAGACTTGCGTAAATCAGGAAAACGATCTTTACGCAAATGTAACCAAACAAGATCGCCAACATCAAACACAACATGCTTTCTCCCTTTTTCCCCAGCAAGTTTATACTTAGCATTCATGTGTTCAATGTTATCTTTAGTAGTCTTATGCAAGTTTAATATCATTTCAGCGCGTTGTGTAGCATCGAAATTATGTTGCACCGAAGAAGGTAAAGGCAATAAATCAATAGGTGCACGAGGAACAAAACCATACACAATCTCAAATGGGCACATCTTTGTGGTAGAATGCAATGAACGATTATAAGCAAATTCTATATGAGGTAAACACTCTTCCCACAATTTTAAGTTCTTCTTTAAAACAGCCCGTAACATAGTAGACAAAGTTCTATTTACTACTTCAGTTTGACCATCAGTTTGGGGATGACATGTAGTACTAAACAGCAATTTAGTCCCCAACTTAGCCCATAAACATCTCCAAAAGTGGCTAAGAAATTTAGTATCACGATCAGAGACAATAGTATTTGGCACACCATGCAAACGAACAATTTCACGAAAGAACAAATCAGCAATATGCGCAGCATCATCCGTTTTATGACAAGGAATAAAGTGTGCCATCTTAGAAAACCGATCCACAACAACAAAAATACTATCCCTCCCCTTCTGTGTTCGTGGCAATCCCAAAACAAAGTTCATAGAAATATCCTCCCAAGGAACACTAGGAACAGGAAGAGGCATATATAAACCATGTGGATTAAGGCGAGACTTAGCTTTTTGACAAGTAGTGCAGCGTGCCACAAATCTCTCAACATCTCGACGCATACGTGGCCAAAAGAAGTGTGCAGCAAGAACATCCTCCGTCTTCTTGACACCAAAGTGTCCCATCAATCCTCCTCCATGCGCCTCCTGTAACAACAAAAGACGAACAGAGCTATCTGGAATACATAGTTTGTTAGCACGGAACACAAATCCATCATTGAAGACGAACTTGTTCCAAGTTCTACCATCTCTACAATTCTGCAACACATCTTTAAATTCAACATCATGCACATATTGTTCCTTAATAGTTTCCAATCAAAATATTTTGAAGTCAAGTTGAGATAACAAAGCATAACGGCGTGACAAAGCATCAGCAATAATATTATCTTTACCCTTTTTGTGTTTGATAACATAAGGAAAAGACTCAATAAATTCAACCCACTTTGCATGACGACGATTCAACTTAGCTTGACTACGAATATGCTTCAAAGATTCATGATCAGAATGAATAACAAATTCCTTGGGCCATAGATAATGTTGCCAAGTTTCTAATGTCCGAACCAACGCATATAATTCTTTATCATAAGTAGAATAGTTCAGACTAGCCCCACTCAATTTCTCACTAAAATATGCAACAGGTTTTCCCTCTTGTAATAACACCCCTCCCAAACCAATTCCACTAGCATCACATTCAAGCTCAAAAGTCTTAGTAAAATCAGGAAGTTGGAGTAAGGGAGCATGTGTTAGCTTATCTTTCAATATGACGAAGGCCTGTTGTTGTGCATCGCCCCAAACAAAGGGCACATCCTTCTTGGTAAGCTCATTCAGCGGCGCGGCAATTGATCCAAAGTCTTTAACAAAGCGCCTATAAAAACCAGCGAGGCCAAGAAAACTCCTCACTTGTGTGACCGTCTTGGGCTGCGGCCAATTCTCAATAGCTTCAATCTTGGCTGGATCAACTTCAATACCCTATGATGTAACAACATAGCCAAGAAACGCAACTCGATTGGTGCAAAAGGTGCACTTCTCAAGGTTACCAAACAAACGTGCATCACGTAAAGCATTGAAAACAGCACGTAAATGGTCCAAATGTTCCTCTAAAGATTTTCTATAAATCAGAATATCATCAAAGTAGACTACCACAAAACGTCCAATGAAAGCACGTAAAACTTCGTTCATTAATCTCATGAAAGTGCTAGGTGCATTAGTTAAACCAAAAGGCATTACTAACCACTCATATAAACCGAACTTAGTTTTAAATGCTGTTTTCCATTCATCTCCTAATTTCATACGAATCTGGTGGTAACCACTACGCAAATCAACTTTAGAAAACATGGTAGAGCCACTCAATTCATCAAGCATGTCATCTAAACGTGGAATAGGATGACGATATCGAATAGTAATATTATTGATAGCTCTACAATCAGTACACATGCGCGAAGAACCATCTTTCTTAGGTACCAAAATAATAGGAACAGCACAAGGGCTAAGGGACTCACGAATATGATCTCTGTCGAGTAGTTCCTGAATTTGGCGTTGTATCTCCTTTGTCTCCTCTGGATTGGTTCTATATGGCGCGCGGTTGGGCAACGTGGCACCAGGAATTAGATCAATTTGATGCTCAATTCCTCTAATAGGAGGTAGTCCTGGTGGCAACTCAGCGGGAAAGACGTCCTCATATTCCTGCAAAAGGTTAGCAACAGCGGGTGGCAAAGAAGGAGGCATATCCTCAAATGAAAACAAAACCTCTTTGCAGACAATTGCATAACATTGAGTATTGTTTATATCTAGTTCAGCAATATCAATTTTATTTGCAAGCATACATGGACTCTTCAAACGAATTTCAGTAGCATGTGTAGAATCAGATTTAGTGTTCTTTGGTGGTATAAAATCTGCAGCAACAATCTGATTCTCACTTTTATTTTTCTCCTCAGTTTTAGCTCTACTAGCTCTAGCAAGATCATCTTTTAAAATCTGTTCGGGAGTCATAGGTTTTAAACCAATTTTCTTTCCATCATGCATAAGAGAATAGTGATTAGTTTTGCCATTATGAACAGATTCTCTATCAAATTGCCATGGTCTACCAAGTAACAAAGAACAAGCTTGCATAGGTACAACATCACAATCAACAAAATCAGAATATGTACCAATAGTAAAATGCACGCGTACCGTTCTTGTTACCTTGATCTTGCGAGAACTCTCAAACCATTGGATGTAGTATGAATGTGGGCGTTGTCTTGTTGGAAGCGCAAGCTTCTCTACCATGTCAACACTGGCCAGATTATTACAACTCGCTCCATCAATGATGATCCGTATAGCTCTTTCCTTGACAACACCACGTGTTTGGAACAGGTTGTGGCGTTGATCTTGCTCAGATTTGCTCAATTGCACACTCAACACACGTTGTGTAATTAAACTCTTGTATTGATCAGCAGCTTCAGCTCCCATTACCTCTAGCTCTTCATCATCATCAGAATTGTCTCCATCTCGAGCAGAAATAAGGGCTAGTGTATCTTCATCGAAGTCACTTGCTGAATCGTACTGACCATCTTCTCGCACCATCATCACACGTTGTGTTGTGCACTGTCTCTCAATATGACCAAAACCCCAGCACTTGCGGCATTGTATATCCTTTGTCTTACCCGTGGAAGCCATAGAAGATGCACTACGAGCAGGAGCATTGGATGATGGTGGAGGAGCAGCTGGAAATCTTGTGGTGGCCTTGGATGTGGTAGTAGCTGGAGGCGAATCACGAGGATGCGCTGATTGTCGGGATGTCCAAGTGGATGTGCGACCTGCAGAATTATTAGTCCTCCTCCATGGTGTTTGGCGATCCTGCACTTCACGTTCAGCTTTGCAAGCAAGATGAAACAAACGAGTGATAGAATTATATTCCTTATAATCTAATATGTGCTGAATGTCCTTGTTTAATCCCCCAAAGAAACGTGCAAGCATTTGTTCATTAGATTCAACAAGACCACACCTAACCATCCCCGTTTACAATTCCTGATAATACTCTTCTACAGAATTTTTCCCTTGCTCTAAGCGTGTCAGATTCTTTAGTAAATCACGTTGATAAGTGGGAGGTACAAAACGAACACGCATAGCAGTTTTTTAAAGCAGTCCAAGTACTAGGAATAGTAGTAGGATTTAAACGACAATACTCAGACCACCAAAGGGAAGCAAATTTAGTAAATTCACATGTAGCAGCACTAACACGCATATTCTCAGGATATTTTAAGCATGCAAAACGTTGTTCTACTTCCATCTCCCATCTAAGATATGCATCAGGATTATATTTACCCTCAAAAGATGGAATATTTAATTTAAGCTTTGCAACATGATCATCATCATTACGTACCGGTGGGCGAGCGTTGCGGTAGTAATGTCGGGGACGACCAGCAGGGACCTGTGGAGGTTGTTCAACCTCCTCGTCAAACAGATCGTCGTCGTCGGGGTCGTAGTAGTACCCGTCGTCTGTCCCCGATGTCGCAGCAGCAGCCGCGGCGGAAGTCTGAGGAACGTCAGTCGCAGCAGGAGCCGCCGGGGGTGCGGCGGGAGCCGAACCAGCAGTCCGACCCGTGATCGGAATGCGCCGTGCGCCATGTGTGGGTGCCGGTGCGGGTGCGGGCAATCGGTTCAAAAGCTCCTTGAACCGAACGTCAAGCTTGGCGTTGAAGGATTTCTCGAGTCCATCGATCTTGTCCACGGCGTTGGTGAGCTTGGTGTCAAACTCCCCTAGGCGCGTATCCACGTCTTCAGTCTCCGGTGTCGTCTCCGGAGTGGCGTACTGACTATCCCCTGGTCGATTGTTGGGGTCGGTCCGGAGGTCGGTCCGGTGCGCAGGACCGGTGATGTGGACATCCCTTCTATTGATACAACCGTTGTACCTACAGCTACACACATACAAGGACCCATCACAAGATCTCGTGCCAAACAACTTAACTATTAGGTACTTTCGTTTCTTGGAGCTATTCCTCACATACATGAGAATATGATGCTGCCTAAATCAGATGTATTTCTTACTCTTAGGAATGATGGACCAATCATGGATGAGAGGGACAAGCATTGGAGCATGCCCATGCATGGAGATGACAGCAAACGTGTGATGATCCAAAAGAAGGCCACGGATGAAGATTTCAGAACTTTGAGGCCACCATAATGAAGAAAGAAGGCTTGGACAAAATATTCAAGATCAATACTTCACGAATTCGTCCATAGCTTAATATGGTGCTGCGACACCTTTTACTTTGGGCCAGGCCCATGTAATTTTCGCAGGATTTTAATTAGCCACTTTTTAGAGTCCGTATTTGAGGGGAAAAGGACTTCTAGGGTTGGATTCGGCCACCACTTCCATGGCTGGCAGAAACCCCACCTTTTCGCCCTTAAGTACTCCCCATAGCCGTCCCCCTAGACTCGGATTTTGTTTAGACATTAAGTTAGCCATCATAGCAACTTCGCCAAGGCTCGAGCGTCGCAGAGGCCTCTTGTACTTCGCCCTATTCAGGATCCCACCTTTTTAATAAAGCTTTCATCTTAATCCGCAATATCTTGATTGCAATATTAGTTCTTACTTGTTCTCGATTTCAGGTAGGAATTAAGACCCTCGTTGGTCAGGCTGATCGTGTTCCCGCAGGATCGGTAACCTCCAGGAGATTGGCCTAGCGATTGCATTGGCGCTCGTGCTCGCATGTGTAGTCGGATCGTCAAGCCCGAACTCCACCAAATTGATTATCGCCATCTCATCGAAAGATCGTACACCTTTGCCCTATCAAGTGGTATCAGATTTCAGGTTGCTCGGTGAGATTTTACTGTTTTCGTAGATTAGATCTGTTTTTACCTATAACCCACGAAAAAAGCCAAAAACACGGTTAGAGTTTAGAGCCATCCCATAACCAATCTACGCCTCGCATTATCTTTTCAGTTTTTGCATTGTTGAATTTGTGTCTACATCGTCACATCGAGTTGCTGGTCTTAGTGTCTCGTCCCTTAGAGTTTCGAGTTCTGATCATAGTAGTCACCGCCACCATATTCCTCCACCATATTCCGCCGCCATATACCCAGCCACCATAAACCCTAATACTCCGCCACCGCCTTCCTACAGCGACACAGATCCGATCAGTTTTCCTGCCGCGGTACGAGTCCGAGTAGAGTTATTGTTTCCTAGTTATTTCTTTTTACTTTCCTTCTTTGTTGTTTCCGTGTTAAGCTAAAGTCCGTGTCGAGCTAAGAGTCCGATCGTAAGTCCAGAAGGAGAGAAAAAAAATTCTGGCTATACTGTTTTTCGACCCCTGGGATCACTTTTCTCCATCGGCCGTTATAGCGATATTTTTTTGGCGCCTGCGCGCTTTCCGGAGCAAAATAAAAAATTTCAAAAAAAAATTGGGGCTAACCTATTTTTGGATCCCGTAGATCAGTTCTAGACACTCGCCATCATAGTGATTTTCCACCTCTCGGTTCGCTTTTCAGGGTGCCATATCATCATACATTGCTTGTTGTGTCGCGTCGTGACATCGTTGGTGATCTAGGCTCGCGTCTCTAGTACGGTCTAGCCTAGGACCAGCACAGTACCGTCGTTGAGCATTCTTTCAACTTTTGCATTGCTGTTTTGATATTTTCTAACCCCCTTTTCTAAGCCTTCCCAGAGCTCCACAGATATTCACCACGTGTGGTGTCTTGACTCCTGGTAATCGCTTGGTTCAATCTCTGGACCCACTGATCCTCGCCGTTGCACATCGCCTTTTCCTGCTATTTGGTAAGAACTTGTAAGAGCTTCGTATATTGCTTGACGGATTACGCGTGACTTCCACCATATTCCAGTAGTATATACCTGTGCTTTTTAAGGACTAACCATTACAGATACTTCGCGGAACCCTGCCACCATGACGAACGAAGAACTACATTCTCACTTCTCCGAGCTCTTGGTCAGTCACGCTGAAGACGTGGATACACGCCTAGGGGAGTTTGACACCAAGCTCACCAACGTCGTGGACAAGATCGATGGACTCGAGAAATCCTTCAATGCCAAGCTTGACGCTCGGTTCAAGGAGATTTTGAACAGATTGCCCGCACCCGTACCTGGCGCACGGCGCATTCCGATCACGGGTCGGACTGCCGGTTCGGCTGCCGCCGCACCCCCGACGGCTACCGCTGCAGCTGACGCACCTCAGACTTCCGCCGCGGCCGCTGCAGCGACATTGGGGACAGACGACGGGTACTACTATGACCCCGACGACGACGATCTGTTCGACGAGGAGGTTGAACAGCCTCCACAGGTACCTGCTGGCCGTCCCCGACATTACTACCGCAACGCTCGACCATCGGTACGTGATGATGATCATGTTGGAAAGCTTAAATTAAATATTCCATCTTTTGAGGGTAAATATAATCCTGATGCACATCTTACATGGGAGATGGAAGTAGAACAACGTTTTGCATGCTTAAAAGATCCTGAGAATATGCGTGTTAGTGCTGCTACATGTGAATTTACTAAATTTG
Source organism: Avena atlantica (assembly GCA_910589765.1). Taxonomy (NCBI): domain Eukaryota; kingdom Viridiplantae; phylum Streptophyta; class Magnoliopsida; order Poales; family Poaceae; genus Avena; species Avena atlantica. The sequence continues at coordinate 260,686,779 of OU342735.1, read as the reverse complement.
CCTCCCTTTGGTGGTCTGAGTATTGTTGTTTAAATCCTACTACTATTCCTAGTACTTGGACTGCTTTAAAAACTGCTATGCGTGTTCGTTTTGTACCTCCCACTTATCAACGTGATTTACTAAAGAATCTGACACGTTTAGAGCAAGGAAAAAATTCTGTAGAAGAGTATTATCAGGAATTGCAAACGGGGATGGTTTGGTGTGGTCTTGTTGAATCTAATGAACAAATGCTTGCACGTTTCTTTGGTGGATTAAACAAGGACATTTAGCACATATTAGATTATAAGGAATATAATTCTATCACTCGTTTGTTTCATCTTCCTTGCAAAGCTGAACGTGAAGTGCAGGATCGCCAACCACCATGGAGGAGGACTAATAATTCTGCAGGTCGCACATCCACATGGACGTCCCGACAATCAGCGCCTCCTCGTGATTCGCCACCAGCTACTACCACATCCAAGGACACCACAAGATTTCCAGCTGCTCCTCCACCGTCATCCAATGCTCCTGCTCGTAGTGAATCTTCTATGGCTTCCATGGGTAAGACAAAGGATATACAATGCCGCAAGTGCTGGGGTTTTGGTCATATTGAGAGACAGTGCACAACACAACGTGTGATGATGGTGCGGGATGATGGTCAATACGATTCAGCGAGTGACTTTGATGAAGATACATTAGCCCTTATTTCTGCTCGAGATGGAGGAAATTCTGATGCTAATGAAGAGACAGAGGTAATGGAAGCTGAAGCTGCTGACCAATACAAGAGCTTAATTACACAACGTGTGTTGAGTGTGCAATTGAGCAAATCTGAGCATGATCAACGCCACAACCTGTTCCAAACACGTGGTGTTGTCAAGGAAAGAGCTATACGGATCATCATTGATGGAGGGAGTTGTAATAATCTGGCTAGTGTTGACATGGTAGAGAAGCTTGCGCTTCCAACAAGACAACACACACATTCATATTACATCCAATGGTTTGAGAGTTCTCGCAAGATCAAGGTAACAAGAACGGTACGCGTGCATTTTATTATTGGTACATATTCTGATTTTGTTGATTGTGATATTGTACCTATGCAAGCTTGTTCTTTGTTACTTGGTAGACCATGTAAATTTGATAGAGAATCTATTCATAATGGCAAAACTAATCACTATTCTCTTATGCATGATGGGAAGAAAATTGGTCTAAAACCTATGACTCCCGAACATATTTTAAAAGATGATCTTGCTAGAGCTAGTAGATCTAAAACTAAGGAGAAAAATAACAGTGAGAATCAGATTGTTGCTGCAGATTTTGTACCACCAAAGAACACTAAATCTGATTCTACACATGCTACTGAAATTCGTTTGAAGAGTCCATGTATGCTTGCAAATAAAATTGATATTGCTGAACTAGATGTAAACAATACTCAATGTTATGCAATTGTCTACAAAGAGGTTTTGTTTTCATTTGAGGATATGCCTCCTTCTTTGCCACCCACTATTGCTAACCTTTTGCAGGAATATGAGGACGTCTTTCCCGCTGAGCTGCCACCAGGACTACCTCCTATTAGAGGAATTGAGCACCAAATTGATCTAATTCCTGGTGCCACGTTGCCCAACCGCGCGCCATATAGAACCAATCCAGAGGAGACAAAGGAGATACAACGCCAAATTCAGGAACTACTCGATAGAGATCATATTCGTGAGTCCCTTAGCCCCTGTGTTGTTCCTATTATTTTGGTACCTAAGAAAGATGGTTCTTCACGCATGTGTACTGATTGTAGAGCTATCAACAATATTACTATTCGATATTGTCATCATATTCCATGTTTAGATGACATGCTTGATGAATTGAGTGGCTCTACCATGTTTTATAAAGTTGATTTGCGTAGTGGTTACCACCAGATTCATATGAAATTAGGAGATGAATGGAAAACGGCATTTAAAACTAAGTTCGGTTTATATGAGTGGTTAGTAATGCTGTTTGGTTTAACTAATGCACCTAGCACTTTCATGAGATTAATGAACGAAGTTTTACGTACTTTCATTGGACGTTTTGTGGTAGACTACTTTGATGATATTCTGATTTATAGCAAATCTTTAGAGGATCGTTTGGACCATTTACGTGCTGTTTTCAATGCTTTACGTGATGCACGTTTGTTTGGTAACCTTGAGAAGTGCACCTTTTGCACCAATCGAGTTGTGTTTCTTGGCTATGTTGTTACATCACAGGGTATTGAAGTGGATCCAGCCAAGATTGAAGCTATTGAGAATTGGCCGCAGCCCAAGAAGGTCACACAAGTGAGGAGTTTTCTTGGCCTCGCTGGTTTTTATAGGCGCTTTGTCGATCAATTGCCGCGCCGCTGAATGAGCTAAGTTGGGGACTAAATTGCTGTTTAGTACTACATGTCATCCCCAAACTGATGGACAAACTGAAGTAGTAAATAGAACTTTGTCTACTATGTTGCGGGCTATTTTAAAGAAGAACTTAAAATTGTGGGAAGAGTGTTTACCTCATATAGAATTTTCTTATAATCGTTCGCTGCATTCTACCACAAAGATGTGCCCGTTTGAGATCGTCTATGGTTTTGTTCCTCGTGCACCTATTGATTTATTGCCTTTACCTACTTCGGTGCAACATAATTTGGATGCTACACAACGCGCTGAAATGATATTAAACTTGCATAAGACTACTAAAGATAATATCGAACATATGAATGCTAAGTATAAACTTGATGGGGATAAAGGGAGAAAGCATGTTGTGTTTGATGTTGGAGATCTTGTTTGGTTACATTTGCGTAAGGATCGCTTTCCTGATTTACGCAAGTCTAAGTTAATGTCGTGTGCTGCTGGTCCCTTTAAGGTGTTAGAGAAAATAAATGATAATGCATATAAACTTGAGTTGCCTGCAGACTTTGGTACGGTTAGTCCTACGTTTAACATTGCAGATTTGAAGCCTTACTTTGGTGAGGAAGATGAGATTGCGTCGAGGACGACTTCAATTCAAGAAGGAGAGCATGATGTGGACATCCCTTCTATTGATACAACCGTTGTAGTTAAGTTGGAGCTATTCCTCACAAGATCTCGTGCCAAACAACTTAACTATCAGGTACTTTCGTTTCTTGGAGCTATTCCTCACATACATGAGAATATGATGCTGCCTAAATCAGATGTATTTCTTACTCTTAGGAATGATGGACCAATCATGGATGAGAGGGACAAGAATTGGAGCATGGCCATGCATGGAGATGGCAGCAAGTGTGTGATGATCCAAGAGAAGGGCATGGATGAAGATTTCAGAACTTTGAGGCCACCATAATGAAGAAAGAAGGCTTGGACGAAATATTCAAGATCAATACTTCACGAATTCGTCCATAGCTTAATATGGTGCTGCGACACCTTTTACTTTGGGCCAGGCCCAGGTAATTTTCGCAGGATTTTAATTAGCCACTTTTTAGAGTCTGTATTTGAGGGGAAAAGGACTTCTAGGGTTGGATTCGGCCACCACTTCCATGGCTGTCTGAAACCCCACCTTTTCTCCCTTAAATACTCCCCATAGCCGTCCCCCTAGACTCGGATTTTGTTTAGACATTAAGTTAGCCATCATAGCAACTTCGCCAAGGATCGAGCGTCGCAGAGGCCTCTTGTACTACGCCCTATTCAGGATCCCACCTTTTCAATAAAGCTTTCATCTTAATCCGCAATATCTTTATTGCAATATTAGTTCTTACTTGTTCTCGATTTCAGATAGGAATTAAGACCCTCGCTGGTCAGGCTGATCGTGTTCCTGCAGGATCGGTAACCTCCAGGAGATTGGCCTAGCGATTGTAGGGTTCGCAGCAAAGAAAACAAAAATTTTCCTACAATGTGAACTATACACCAAGATCTATCTACTAGATACAAACAACGGGCGGATGTATATCCGTAGAGAACATACCCTTGAAGACCGACAAAGCTTAACGAGTTCAACTCGTGGTTGATGTTGACGATCTCTTGCCGATCTCAAGATCGAGAGGAAGTCCTAGCGCCGCAAATCAGCAGCGCATCCGTGCTCGCACACACATTCGAGGCACCGAGCAACCTCCGCCTCCTCGCTCCAGCGATGCAGCGGAAGCACAACTCTTTCTTGCCGAATAGCCACCGGGAACATGTATCTCGCTAGTCCGAGACCATGGGGGATAAATTCTAGAGGGGGAGAGAGATCCTTCACGAGGAGGTGTGAGAGACAAGTGAGGAGGGGGGCTCCTTTTATAGGAGGAGGGGGACCCCAAGGGGGTGGCCGGCGCATGGGGGCTGCCCCCTTGCCCTCCCCTCTTCATGTGGGTGGACACTCCACTCACAAATCTACTTTAAATTCCCTCCACTCAAAAGTCCACTCAAATTCCCATTAAATTTCCACCAAATTTAATGCAAACTCTCATTAAATAAAACTCTTTTATTTTATTCAGAATTTTGTCAATTACTTTAATGACAAACATTCACAAATAACCCCTTGCTAGAATTCTATTTCACATGCATAACCACTTTATGCAATTTCACCCGAAAACCTGTTTCGGTATCTAGTGAAATAAATTCCTGCGCTTGTTCATTCTTTCGGCATGAAACATTTGCTCCAATTGGATGTCGGTGTCTCTTAAGTGTGTCACCCTACGGTTCGTGAATAATGCGGACATGATCGAGACCCCTCTCGGATCAATAATCAGAAGCGGGATCTGGAGACCCATACTGACTCCCACACATTCAACGATGACTTTCTTGTGATCGTCGGAACCTTTTACGCTAGTATCTTAATACCTTTGTTTCACGATATATTACATGTCCGAGATTCGATCATCGGTATCTCCATACCTAGTTTGATCTCGTTACCGACATGCACTCTTTTCTCGTTCCTGTGATATAACATTCTAGTGATCAAATCACTTGCTTGCAAGCTAATCAATGTGATATCACCGAGAGGGCCCAGAGTATATCTATCCGTCATCGGGATGAACAAATTCCACTCTCGATCCATGAGCCTCAACATAACACTTTATTAGTTCTGAATCCATCTTTATAATCACCCTGTTACGGTGTGACGTTTGATGTTATCAAGAAACTCTTCCGGTGTTAGTGATTGACATGATCTCATGGTCTAAGGATTAGGATCACTTCGTAAGTTGTTATAGCAATATAAACTCAATGACTTTGATCGTAATGCTATACTTCGGATGAATGTTCATCACACCATTACACTAATGTTGTGATCCCGTTATTAACAACATCCAATGTCCATGATCAGGAAACCTTGATCATCTTGTTAATCAACGAGCTAGTTTATGAGAGAGGCATAACTAGGAACTTTCTGTTTGTTTATTAAACACACATGTATTAACGTTTCCGTATTAATACAATTATAGCATGCAAAATAAACATCTATCATATACTTGGAATACACATAATAAACACTTTATTATTGCCTCTCAGGGCATATTCCCTTCAGCGATTGCATTGGCGCTCGTGCTCGCACGTGTAGTCGGATCGTCAAGCCTGAACTCCACCAAATCGATTATTGCCATCTCATCAAAAGATCGGACACCTTTGCCCTATCAACCGGAGACTCCGGTGTAGCAGGACCGGAGACTCCGGTGGTTCAGCTGTGGCTTCTTCCGCCTCCTCTTCCAAGCCTCCGTCTTGTCGGGCTTGATGTTCCGGGCATCCTCCCTTGCATCTGTACTTGTCGGTGTGAACCTATCATGCATATGTGACGGAGTATGATGTAGCATACCATTCAATAGGGTAGGAAGTTGTAACACCCTCAGAATCGACCCTATGCAAGTTTCAGCGATTCCCGCCAAACCCGCATAGAAACGATTCAAAGGTGCCCACCAGGCACTTTCGTGCGGGTGGAAAACGAAGTAATAACATTACACAACAGTCCTCGATGGGGCCCACAGAACAGATATATATACAACAGCGACTCAATGAGTCAAGAATACAGATATACAGAACAAAGATCCAAATCACCTTGAAAACGATATAGCGTCCAGCTACGGACAAGAGGCAAATGGGGCTAAGAGCCCTGAAGAATAACCAATGGCGTCCATAACCCTGCCCAGGCCAAGCCGGAAGGGTAACCCTGCTAACGACGTCGATCTCAAAACCTGCTTAAACAAAAGGGGTGCCGACAAAGGGCAAAGGAAAAAGAGAGAGCGGTCAGTACTGAGGCCAGTACACGGCAAGGCTAGAATTCGGCGGTCCTCGCCTACATAGGTATGGTGGACTGAGCGGCAGCGCAGCATGCACTAAACAACCTATAGAGACTCGATATAACTGTCGTCTATCAGAGAGGGATAAGAAAGACCTATTCGGAACCAACCTGATGCTACCATCAGACAAACCCATCCTGGTGTTTCCCCCTCGAGACCAAACGAGGAAGTCAACCGAGGAACTCACACAGTTGGGAGTTTTATTTATTCAGTTATCGTTGCAGCAATTACTAGTCAAGTATAGATAATCATCCTGATATAATAAGCAGTGGGCAATTTTAGTTCACCATTCCATTGTAGTTGCGACACTTACTAGTCAAATACAATTAGCATGAGATATCCCAAACCCAGCAGTTGTTGGTACTTTTATTTAGCCATTCCGTTGTAGTTGCAATATTTACTAGTCAGGTACAATGGTAGCAAGCGACAACCAAACAAGCAATTGTTGGCAGTTTTATTTAGCCATTCCATTATAGTGAAGCTGATTACTAGTCATTATAAAGTCAAATTTATAGCACTACTTTAGTTATAGTTGTCTATGATCGAGATACTGTGCTCCAAGTCGTCCATAACCGCGGACACGGCTTTCAGAAAGTTTTACCCTGTAGGGGTGCACAAATAGCAACACACACTCGATCAACCTCGGAAAAACCAAATCAAAACCCAACGAGGCCTTCATGACAAAGCAATCACCAGATTCAGAAATATTTCAGGGGCCCACCCCATTGAGTACACCCGCAACGAAGTTAACTGACTCCGAGACAGACTCAAGGTTTGCGCCAGTGGCTATAAACGACTGGGAACCCGAAAATGTGACTGGGCTTGTCGATACCGCGAAAACACTCCGCTTACCTAAATAGTACAGGTGCTCCTCGCACAATCGTAATAAAGCAGTAAAGCATGGCATAAGTACAGGATAGTAAATAAAACCTCAAACTAGTTTGTGGCCCCAAGAAATAAGAATGAATCAAGCTCTAGCTCAGGGGGGTCCCATAATCCTCCCGGATGTGGATAGCGCGAATATTCAAGGAACAGGTATCAAGTACTCGGGGTCCTATGGGACACAAGTGGACGGTTAACAACCAAATAACATCTATTGGCCACCTGTGCCTCTGCATTTACCTACTTCAATTTTAGTTATTAAACAGTAATTAAAGTCTTGATCATCTCCAACAATAATCACACGGCAATACTCCAACAACTGTGGTACTTGACGACACGCAACAGCACTTGAGCAAGCGACTACGACGCGCAGGTCCAACTATCTACCAAAGAACACGTAATAGGAGGTGTCCAAGGCAATATAAGGCTGCAAGGGATATCACGGGTACGAAAGCTAGAGCATCGCAACACAGATAGCAATAGATCAACAGGAGGGAATAAATACTATAAAAGTAAGATAGGTAGAAAGGGGGAGGTGCTCGCCTGAAAACATTGCCGAGGGTTCATCCGAAGATTGGGGCGAAGCTCACACCAACTCAACGACCTTATCTGCGAAGAAGCAAAACGCTAGAACAAACACCGGATGCACTATTCATTACTACGGCAGAAGATCGAGCATGATGCATGCATGATGTATGGCGTGGCAAAGATGCAATGCAATTCGGCAAGATTAAGCGGAACCGGGGTCCCGACAATTAAATATATGGTTCTAGTTGTTTAGATACCCAGCAATTTAAATGTTGTAATAACAGGGCAAGATAAGTTACCGTTTCGCTACACAAATTTAAATGAGGCCAATTTAAGACTAGATTTGCCCGCATATGGGCCCCATATTTAATTATGAGATGAATTGGCATAATGCCCCCAAACCACTCCAATATGGATGCGAGATGAATGATTTAATGCAACAAGTTTATATTTCATTTTATAAAATAGGGCTCGGGAAGGAATCACACATTAGGGTTCAGCAGATCTTGGGGGTTTCGAGGGGTTCGGGGTTCGACAGGGATCGAGGTTCAGATTCACGATGGAGAAGTTGTTGTGTCGTGGCGGAGAACTTGGATCCAAGCGGTCGATCTTGCCGTCGCGCGGATCTTGTCGGGTCCGTGTATCGGGTCGGTTTTGGCGTTCGGGATGCAGAACTTGGCGTTCCGCGGCGAAGTGCTTGTCATATCCGTGTCGACGTCCTGGGCGTCCGGTTTCTCGGGCATCAGATCCGGGAAGAAGTACTTGTCGCACCGGGGTCTCGGCGTCCTCGGACCCGAGAGGAAGAACTAGGCGTGTCGGGTTCGGTCTTCGGATCGGGGCATCGGGGTACTCGAGTCCGTGTGGTCGATCTTGTCGTTCCGTGTAGACGACCTTGACATCGTGGTGGACGATGGAGAACTTAACGAATGTCGTAATTCTTCTGGTTCCGTGATGTAGTTCCTACCGGGCTTCTCGGAATCACTTGGATTCGTCTTCACGTGTCGTTCTTCGAAATAGGAGACAATCTTGGATTTACAAGCCTCAGGAGTACTTGTCGAACCCCTGGACTTGACATTGGATCGGTTGTCTGAATCAACTAGCACCACACAACCAGTCCCACACACCATTATAGGCATACCACAACGCGGTGTCAACCACCTCGTTACCACTTCAACATCACCAACTCACCACATCCTTGAGGCAGAACCGAAAACAACAGGGGCAGAACCGAAACATCAGGGGCAGAACGAGGCGACAGAGGCGACGCTGGACGACGAGGAGCTCAGGGCTCGCGGAAGGTGTCCCGCGAAGCGAGCGTCGGGGAGGTTGCAGGGGCGGCCTCCGGCGAGCGGGGTCAGGACAGCTTGAGCGGCGCGAGGAGGACGAGCTGAACGCCCCTGGCGACGGCAGCGAGGGAAACTGCGACCGGGGACGACGCACGGCAGGCGTGGCCAGAGCGCACGGGGAGGCAACAGTGCAGGGCGCCATCGCAGACGACGCGGAACCGGGCAGAGGAGGAAGCGGGCGAGCGCAGGCCACGACCGGACGCGTCGGAGAGGGAGGCGCGCAACGCACGACAGGAGAACGGTGACGGCTTGGCGTACGGACGGTGTGGCGCGGGGCAGGAGGTCGAGGCCGACGCGGTCCCGGTGGCGGGGGCCGGCGTCGGGGTTGGTGGAGTTCGACGGCGGCAGAGGGCCGGCAACAGCGGCCGGTCGCGGCGAGGAGGCGCAGGCGCTTGCGGAGGCGCGCGTGCAGAGCAACTGGCAGCGGCGGGCTCGAACGGTGGTCGGCGGCGCTGCCGGGAAGGACGAGGCCTGACGGCGGGGTTCCGCGGTGGCGCTCGGGGGCGGTGCCGGAGCAGAGGGCGGAGGCGCGCGGGACGGCGAGGGGAGGGAGGAGAGAGGAGGGCCGACGGCGGCGCTGGAGCTAGGGAGGCCGGCGAGGTCCGGCGGGTCGGGAGAGAGGCGAGAGGTGAGAGGCGCGAGCGGGGGAAAGGGATGAGGTGGGGCCGGGGAGAGAGAGGATGGGGAGGGGATTGCGTCGAGGGGAAAGAGAGGGTGCCGCGCGTGGGGAGCGGGTTGGTGGGGGACGCGCCCGACTGACGGGTGGGACCAGGCGGCGGGGCTGGTGTGGTGTGTGTGGCCGGGGTGTGTTGTGTGTGTGGCGTTGGGGATTTGGGGTGGGGTTGGGGGAGTGGGGAGTGGGGTGAGAGAGGTGGGGTAGGTGAGGTGGCCGCGTGTGATTGGGTGGGGCAGAGATGAGAGATGAGGTGGCGAGAGGAGATTGGTCAGGGTGAGGTGGAGGGGGGCTGGGTAGATTAGGACTAGGTAGAGAAAGGGTTTAGGTGGACCGGTTTGAACTGGGGGTGGCCGACTGGGTCGGATCGGCCCGGTTTGTCTGTCCCCTAAAATTAATATAAAATTTTATGTATTATTTAAAGGCTTGTGCAATTTATTTTTAGACAAATAAAATATCCGGAAGGGTCCGGGGATTATTTTGAAATAGAGAGGGATCTTTGTAGAAAGCAAAAGTAGGTTTTAACAAAAATAGTTTTAGTCAATGAGATGCATGATGATGTCATGATGATGCACAAAACAAAAATACCAAGCGATTTTATAGTAGTGGTTTTAGCGGGATGCCACAGAAGTGGGCTCACATAGAGGAACATATTCACCTTTGGAGTCCATGACGACTTGGTATAAGTTGGAGACCATGATGTGGTAACGACCGTAGGTCGGGCTGCATCACCCTGCCTGCGCGCGGATCTGGGTTTGATGCCCTGGAATATTCCCTTTACTTACCCCTTTGCCTAGTTTATTCCCAAACTACCCCCTTGTTAAGTGGCGGGCCTATAAATAGACCCACCCCTCATGTACCCCTTAGGCATAGATGATAGACTAAAGACAACCCCCACTGTGGAATCTCTAGTTTTGCCTCATCCCCTTTTCCAAGGGGACCGACTATTGTCACCAACCTCGATTGGACTTTGCATCACGCATCCATCGTTAAACAAGGCCTTGGAGTTCGATGTCTCGTCTCCAAGTTGTCAAGACCCTCCCCAAGGTGTTCTTCCCTCTCCGATGTGGATTTGAGGGAGCACGTTGACCGATCTTTCCTTGCGAGGATTCTATCAGACCGGTGGCCGCCATTCGGGAGAAATCGACCTTGTATCGTGTGAGTTTTGTGTGTGTTCATCGTGTTCTTCGCGAGGTGTGTGTTCGCTTCCGATACCTTCTCCCTTTCCCCTCGCTCTCCCATCGATTTGACCATGAGATCCATGAAGATCGGGCCACCCAAGAGGTTAACCCCTCCATCAATTTGGGCTTATTGGGCCCCTGTGGCCCAATACGACAGGGTCAAAATCATCGCCCCAAAGGGTTTTCGGCCCAACCAGCCCACTCATTCACTATGTCTCTTCTTCGTTCTCATCTCCCCCTCTCTCTCGACCCCATGGGGTTCTGGGGCCTCCGCTGGCGATGGCCGCTGTTGTGGCCCTCCCTGGTCGCTGCCGTGGTGCAGGGCGAGGTTGGCGACTACGCTTTCGATTTGACTCCGGAGCTCCCTGTGGCCAGGTTCACCCCGTTCCCAAACCATGGGGTTTGGGGAAAGTGTTGTCGCCGCCGTGGGCTCTCCCTTGGTGAGGTGTGGTGCCCGAGTACTGTTGTGGCCGTCGCCGTGGCTGGTGCGGGTTGCAGCGCCCTGTGGGGTGCTCCCTGTGCCGCCACGGGATCGTCGGCCAATCTGCTTCCTCTTCAATTCGTCAGCGAGTACCCCGGGTAAGTTGCCTCTGTGGATCTTGGTTCATCCTATCACCATGGATCTCTGTGTGTGTATCTCGTGGCTACCCTTGCTTAGTGACTATGTTCTGATTAGGGTTCATCTCCTAACTAGGGTTCTTGTTCTGATTAGGGTCCATATCCCTCCGTTGATCATATCTATGATGATTTAGATCTAGTGGTGATCATCCTTGAGCATGATGAATGATTGTTTGCTGTGGATCATTATTTGTAGTTGGCTTTGGTGATGCTAGTGGCTTGTCACACTTATTCCAGTGGTAATTTACTATGATCCAATGTTAGTGTTTCTATGAAATCCCTAATTGGAAATGTTGTTGATCTGAGAACTTTCCACTGTCAAGATGTTTATACTGATAGTAGTTCTCTCAGTAATTGCTGACTGCATTTATAATGGTTGGCTTTTATGAGAATATACATACTGAATATAATCATTACATGTTAATGATTTTCTGTGGATGTATAGATGAGTTTGATGTTGATTCCTGGCATTTGGTTTCAGGAAGATGATATTTAGTGGCTTGCCCATTTTTATTTGAGAAATCTAAGTAAAGATTGGGATAAGCTTAATAGAACTGTCCTTGTGATACCATTATAAACTGGCACACAAGTGATTGGGTCCTACTCTTGAGCTTAGCTCTGACAGTGCTTGTGATTAATACTGGCAAGATAAAATGATAGCTTCTTTTAGTTCTCCTGCCTATGATGTTGGTCTGAGGCATAGGAACTAGTTTCCTAATGGCTGTTCCTGATAGAAATATTCTGGTAGAATTACCAGCTGCTAATTCTTAAAACATTATTGGAAAACAATGGTTGTGCTAAGGTTTTTTGCATGGATCCATAGGATTTATGAATACTGAGGTGCTACTCTTTTAAGAGATGTGCCCAGATTTCATAATCTTTCCTTTGGCCTTTGTAACCAGGATCAATGATGTTGGTCTGATATCCTGGTTATACTGGTATGTTGATGATGTGATTATGACTTTATTATTCAAAATCTTCTAGGATGGATTCATCCCACTTGGATGAATACTGAGAAGTTAGATATAGAACAACACATGAATCTTGTATATTGATATGATAAATAGATCATGTGATGGTTTTATATAACTCACCACAATAGTAGGATGTTTTTGTGGTTGTAACTTGTTAATCTTGTGGCCTGATCTTGCTAGCTTCATCTGGTCGTTCTCCTATTGTTGTTCATACTGCTTCCAGCTCCTGGAACCTGTCCTTGATCTTGTTATCCACCTTCTGGTTCCTGGTAGCTTGGCCTTGACCTTGCTATCCACCTGATCCACCCCCTCCTTAAGTCACCATCTTGGTGAGTACTAGGTTGATCAAATGTGTGATTGATTTACTCTGGATTGGTTTGGATGTACCTAGACTGTTGATTCTTGATGTGTATGAACAAGAAGATGAGGTTGTGGTGCTTGCCCATGGCTGTGCTGATGGTTTTGTGTGATTGAGCTATTGTTGTGGGGCTGACAGCACACACCATGCAATCTGGTGTGTGTCCTTCCTGTGTGCTTGCTGTGCACTTGTGGATATGCTCTGAATTTGAGTGTGACTGTTATCTAGTTACTTTTATCTGGCTGGTGAAACTTGCCTCTCCTTGTTTTCATTTGACTTCTGGCTTAAAATTATGAAACATAGATTCTTTCATATTGGTGAAACTTGCCCCTTTTATAAAATTACTCAATGATGAATCTTGATCAGTACACCTCACTGACAAGTCTGAGAGTAATTCCATTCTAACCTTAACCTTCTTTATTTTTATTTGTGTTTGTTTTGCAGGTACCAGATTTGAAGATCAAGGCTTTAGTTCAGTTTTTTTAGAATAGTCACTTGTAATATTTCTCTGATTCAATTGTAATCTTTAATTTATTATTTTGTATTTTGTATTTTATTCTTTTGTAATAACTATTGTACTATTATTCAATATATAAAGATTTTTCTTTTGTTTTATTTACTACTGTAAATATTTCTAATAAGTTACATTCTATAACTCATTTATTGAATAAAGTTTTGGAATCAATATTCATTCTATGGGTTCATTTATTTTATTCAAAGTTTGAGTCATTAATTGTTAACTCTTGACTAAATCAAATCACTCAAATCTAATTCTTAATCCTTCTGAATTATAAATTCAGACATTCAAGTTTTAAATTCAAATTTCATTTCCCAAAACCATAAATCCACAAAGATCATATCAAATTCTATAACAATCATTCTTCAAGACTAAACCTATTCTCAAAGTATGAAAGAAACCTTGATCACTTTGGGTTTTTATTTGGCAAAAAATTTACCCACATTTTCACAGATGAATGCATGCAATGTTTCAAATTCCTAAATCTACCCTTCGTTAGTTCCTATATGCTGGGATGTATCACATAACTTGTGATAGAATTGCTGAACTGAAACATGTTGTTTTCAGCCATACATGTTGTGTGTCGATGTCTTTTTGCTGTGGGACATATGCTAAAATTTGTGATAGTATGAAACACAATTCAAATCTAGTTGATATATTACAGCCAACATAAGTAATTTTACCTATGTTGGATTGTTCTAATCTTGCTAGAATAGAACCCGAGATTTCATATTCGTTGTATTTGTCCCAAAATTCTTTGTCTAGTTATGCTACTACTTTAGACTTCACTGATATTTGCAAATTGCATTGCATGTTACCTACAAGACATAATGATACTGCACATATAACTGATTATTAGCGCAGTTGAAGCATGTCGTAAACCAATTTTCACCCTTTGGATTGGTTTGATCTTGTTCATCACAAATTTGATCATCGATCTTCTTTGAGAAAACTAAATTTAATATTGAACAACAAGACTATATATCTATTTGTTTTCAACATGATCATGATTCTTTGTACTTCACTTATACCTGCAATTTAAGTTGCTTGATGAATAGTAGACATATTATTCACGTGAACACAAATGATACAACATGTTCTGTGTACATATACTCTGCGTACACGTTGTTCTTTTTGTTCCTTACACTTTCAGCTTACCCAAAGCCGAGGACGGCTTTTCTTGAAGAAAGGGAGGATGATGAGGATACAATCATGGATCATGCTGATTTCGACTGTTTGAACTGGAAAGAAATATTGAGCCTCATTGAAAAATATCACAAGGTAAATTCATTCCTAGTTGGACATGATACTTTTATTTATAAAAACTTTATACTACCTAAATCATTGTGTTATTGTTTGACTAGATTTGGCATCTATCGGACTAGCGCCAGCGGGAGGAGAGGGAGGAAGGCGACCGAGAGATGGAAGACGCACTAGGAGACAATAAGGAGAGCATGCATGATCAAGAGAGATATGTGGCGTGCTAGGACATGTTTGAGGTGCACCATGACATATGGCCTGCGCGCCAAGTAGACCGAACGCATCTATGGGTCGGTATGTATCAGTTTGAGTCGAAACGAGTCAGTTTGGGCCAAGTTATGGCTGTTTTTAGGCCCGTTTAGAGGGGGAGGACGCCCCAGCCATCATATAAACCCCAACAACCGCCGTAATTAGGGTTAGACCACGTTTAGATTAAACCAATACTTGTTTCGTTGAACTGCTGCAAGCATTCATCTGAAATTATATGTTCCTCTTTGATTCGATCAGGAATATCTACCATACTTCCACTTTGATTCGATCTGGAGTTTGCTACTAAAATTTTTCGTGTTTTCTGCTGTTCCATTGGGAATTGGTAGATTGCAAACCGCTTCGTGGTCAGCGGCTACGTGCGCAAGTGTGTGATGTTGCGAATACCATCTGGGTTGAGATCTGTTGCATTGGCAGCGGGGGAATAGCCGGTTATTCATAACATCCCACAAGTTATCTCCATTACATTCACCATCATCTACGACGTGCTAAGATCGGGCCACCCCTTATCAGGAGGGGGATGAAATCCACGAACTCGCACGCGAAGAACTCGATGAACACACAAACACACACACGAAAACATTATACAAGCCGATAGCTCACGCCGGTGGCAACCGGTCCAACACAATCCCTAGGATCAGCGTTGGGCAAGACACTCTCCCACGGCCAACAACGGGGGTGAGAGGCTTGATGAGATCTTGACTACTTGGAGACGAGAAACCGAACTCCAAGGACTTGTAAACTTGAACGCACGAGGCAAAATCCAAGAGGCGGGGGATAATTGGTGCTCCTTGTCAAGGAGCATGAGACTAGTAATTGATAGATCCTCAAGGGTGTCTTCAATTACAATTATCCAAGTCTAGGGTTTACAATAGAGGGTGAGGGATATTTATAGGCCAGCCACATAAACAGGGGTAGTTTGGTTACGAAAAGGTAAAGTTTAGGCGAAATAAGGGATTACATGGGCCAAGCCCGAAAGTTGACTTGAATCTGGGGATTTCCGTCGAGAGGCCCGGCGGCGCCGGAGTTGGTGCCGGAAATTCCGGTGACTGCCGGTATTTTCACGGATCAGAAAGCCTTACGGAACAGTTTTTCGGTCGTTGTCGGGGGATTTCGGTCGTTGCCGGGATTGTCGATGAGGGGGCCGATCGATCGGGCCTGCCATCGGAAGTTCCGGCGAGGGAACCGGTTCGCCGAGCCTGGCGCCAGTTTGCTCTAGAGTGTCTGATCGTGCTGCCTTTGGTCCCTCCCTTGATGATGCTTCATTGGGTTCATAGCTGAGATGCACAAAGTATGGGCATGAAGTAGCAAGCCATCCAAGGGTGTATCGAAGTCACACGAGGAGAGGAGCGAGTTAACCTTAGCTTGTAGGATCTTGGCTCAAGCGCGGGTCATTGGCCCACTTGGGGGACTAGTAGGCGGAGATGTAGGAGCGTCTGTAGGATGGGCTGCATCATATGTAGTATGGCTTGGGATGAGGTAAATATGTCAAATTCAGCTTGGCACATAACTTATTGCTTGCAAGATTCCTGCAGCAACCTCCATCAGTGATTACTTTGCAAGCTTTGTTTGGGCCAACTAGAGCTTTTGTTTGGAACAAGTTGTAGCAGTGAGAGTCAACAACGGGCTACACAAAGAATACGTGGAGAGACCACTATAGTAGGCGCATGCTCAGGAAATGCATCCATACCTTCCTCCTCATAATCAGCACCATGATCATCAGGATCAGCATCATCTCCACTCTCATACTCTCCTTGATCATTAAGAAACATCACCTTGCAGTTTGGACAATCTCTTTTGAAATGTCCCCTACCTCCACAAGTGTGACACTCCACATCGCGAGTAAGCGCAGTTGACATATTAGAACCCGAGCTAGTAGTAGGAGCAACATGTTTCTTTGCATTGGAACCAACTGATGACTGAGGTGTAGGCTTGGAAGACGGTGTTGTAGTGTGACCAGCAGCCGCGGAAGATGTAAGAACATGTGGCGGCGGTGTAGACCTTGCTGAAAAAGGGTTGGTGGACGGGTATCTTGCACGCGCCTTGGCCTCTTCAGCAAGATGTGATTCCGCCTCCCTTGCATGATGCAACAATTCATTCTTAGTCTCATACTTATGATGACGAACAATGCTCTTGATTGGTAGCTTCAAATTATTGAGAAATCGCTACATGGTTATCTCAAGAGATTCATGAACTCTAGCATGCTGCATAAGCATCTCCATCTCCATGTAGTACTCATCAACCGACATGGTTCCTTGTCTCAAGTTTGTCATCTTATCAAAAACTGAGCGCATGTAGTTGGTGGGTACAAAGCGTTCCTTCATGATACGCTTCATCTCTCGCCAAGTCATCACCGAAAGGTCATTGTCATCCCTTCTATTCTGCACAAGGGCATCCCACCAACGCAAAGCATAACCATAAAATTATGACGTTGTAAGCTTGACCTTCTTTTCCTCAGTGTACTCATATAAGCGCCAGAGCTTCTCAATCTTCAACTCCCATGTGAGGTAATCTTCAGGATCAATGTAGCTATGAAACTTGGGAATTGAGAACTTGGGCTTGCCCAATCCATCATCAACCGGTTGGTGAGGTATACGCTGAGCACGCCCAATTGGACAAATCCATGTCCATGAATAGGTTGTGGAGCACTGCCACGGCCAACTTGTGGTTGTTGACCATCCCCTGCATTACTTGCTTCTTCATCTTCATGGGCATCATCATATTGTTGCCTTTGTGTTGGGGGTAACCCCTTGGGGTGGCCCGATCTTTCACGAATTCCACGGGAATCGAGGGGAAGGCGGTGGAAGGGGGAAAGGGAATGAAATCCACGGACACACACACGAAGAACCCGATGAACTCACGCACATGAAAGCACGATACATGCCGATAACTCATGCCGGTGGCAACAGGTCCAACATAATCCCTAGGATCGGTGTTGGGCGAAGCTCTCTCTCCACGGCCAACAACGGGGGCGAGATGCTTGGTGAGATCTTGACTACTTGGGCACGAGACACCGAGATCCCAAGGACTTGTACAACTTGAACGCACTAGGCAAGATCCAAGAGGTTGTGGATAATAGGGTGCCCCTAGGTAGGAGCATGAGACCAATAGATGAAAGATCCTCAAAGGGATGTCCTCAACTATTGTTATCCAAGTCTAGGGTTTACAATAGATGGTGGGGGCTATATATAGGCCAGCCACATAACAGGGGTAGTTTAGGAACGAAATGGGAAAATATAGAGAGGGGTACAGGGCACTGGGCCGAACTGGCGCGAATAGGTTCAGTCAAGACCGGTAGTACCGGACGGGCGACCGGTAGTACCGGACGGGCGACCGATAGTACCGGTCGCAACCTATAGTACCGCTCAGGGGCCGGTAGTACCGCTGGCGGTCCTGGGGCTTCCGTCGCAGTCTCCTGTAGCGAGCGGTAGTGGAGGGCGGTAGTACCGCTGACCGGTAGTACCGGTTCCCGATCCGGTAGTACCGCCGGCGTCTGGGGCTTGGTTGGGTTCCTCCTGGAGCGTCCGGTAGCTGGGGCCAGTTGTGCCGCTTGGACCGGTAGTACCGGTCGTGGGGTCCGGTAGTACCGCTGGAGTCTAAAAGCGGTTGGTCGTTTCCACTCTAGTTTCTCCGTTCCATGGGTCCTTCTCTTCGTACCTAATGATCCACAGTGTATGCGTATGAAGTAGCAAGCCATCCAGGGGCGTATCAAAATCACACCAGGAAAGGAGCGAGTTAACCTTGGCTTGTAGGAGCTTGGCTCGGGCGCGAGTCATTGGTCCACTTGGGGGGCTAGGTGTTGTAGATGGAGGTGCGTCCGTAGGACGGGCTGCATCAGCTCCCCCCTTGGGAAAGATTCGTCCTCGACTCTTGAACCTTCTCAACTTCATCTTCTCCATGGTAGGGTGAGAGGTCCTTAACATTTAATGTCGAGCTCACAAGATACTTTGATGTTGGGATATTGATGATGTAGGCCTGGTTGTTGATCCTGTTTAGCACTTTGAATGGTCCATCACCTCTTGGCTTGAGTTTGGAGTCGCGGTCTTTACTCAAGTGTATCCACACAAGGTCGCCTTCTTCGAAGATCATCTCTTTCTTGTTCTTGTTTAGCCTTGATGCTTGGCGAAGGACTTGTTGCTCGATCGTAGCTCTTGTGTCTTCATGAAGTTTCTTCATTGTTTGGGCACGCTTGTCAACGTCCATATTGGTACGGTCATGCAGTGGAAGTGGAAGGATATCGAGCGCGGTGAGAGGCTCGAAGCCATAGACGATCATGAATGGGCTCCTCATGGTGGTGGAGTGCTTGGCGCGGTTGTAGGCGAACTCGGCGTGCGGAATACATTCCTCCCAGTCTTTAAGGTTCTTCTTTATCAACACACGTAGGAGTGTGCCAAGGCTTCGATTGACGACCTCAGTTTGTCCATCGGTTTGAGGATGCGAGGCGGACGAGAAAAGGAGCTTGATGCCGAGCTTGGCCATGAGTATTTTCCAAAAGTAGCTCATGAATTTTACGTCGCGGTTGGATTGTTCTTGGTACACCGTGTAGCCGAACTATTTCCCTGAAAAACAAATTTGCTACATGTGAAGCATCATCGGTCTTATGGCACGGAATGAAATGTGCCATTTTGGAAAAACGATCCACTACCACAAATATAGAATCATGTCCATGTTTAGATCTAGGCAATCCTAACACAAAGTCCATGCTAATGTCCGACCAAGGTGCATGAGGAATGGGCAATGGCATATAAAGACCAAAGGGGTTAGACTTAGACTTAGCTTGGATACATGTAGTGCATCGTTGGACGTGGCGTTCCACGTCGCGCTTCATCTTTGGCCAAAATTAGTGAGTGGATAGCATGTCATATGTCTTCTCAAGGCCAAAGTGACCCATAAGGCCTCCACCATGGGACTCTTGAAGAAGCAAAATTTGTAGAGACGACTTCAGATTGCAAAGCTTGTTTTGTTTTAAAAGAAAACCCTTATGCAAGTAGAGATCATCAATCCCTTTGTCTATTGAACATTTTGCAAAAATTGGTCCAAAGAAAGGGTCGGACGCGTACAAAGATTTGATGTCATCAAGACCTAAGACATTTACTTCGAATCGCGTAAGAAGGTTTGTGTTTTTGCGAGACAAAGTGTCCGCTACAACATTTTATTTGCCCTTCTTGTACTTGACAATGTAAGGAAAAGATTCCATGAACTCAGCCCATTTGGCGTGCCTTTTACTCAAATTGGCTTGGCCCTTAAGATATTTGAACGACTCATGGTCGGAATGGATGATAAATTCTTTGGGCCAAAGGTAGTGCTACCACACTTGAAGGACACGAACCAAGGCAAAAAGCTCTTTGTCATAAATTGGATAGTTAAGGCATGCGCCATCAAGTTTCTCACTATGGTATGCAATAGGATGCCCATTTTGCATAAGGACGTGATGAGGACATCCCTATATTTACACCTACCCCAATTACTACTGAAGATGTTCCAGCCAATGCTAAGAAGGATCAGTCCAATGAGATTAGAATTGGACCCATTACACGGGCTCGTGCAAAGCTACTTGAAAAACATGTGAATTCACTCCTAAATGAATCTGATGTTTATGATAATGAGAACTTTATACTGCCTAAATCTATGCACTTGTGTATGATCGGGTTCGTTGAGGAAACAAGCTTGACACGAGAAGGAGAAGGGTTACAAGAGGAGCCTAGCATGATGATCGCCAAGGATGCGCGAGGGAGGAGCGGGAGGAAGGCGCAAGAGAAGATCATCAAGAAGGAAGGTTCAGTTCGGACAGGCAGAAGCCCTGAAATTGAAACGGACGTGGATTCTTCATACGAACTCCAAATCAAGCAAATAAGCACTTGTTGGAAAGATCACTCCGAGAGCTTTCCGATGGGTACTTACACATCCCCAGGGGGCGGATAATCCGGCCCCCACAAGGGCGGATAATCCGGCCCTGCTCCAGGAATTCTGCTAAGGACTTCAGGCGCAAGGCTCAGTAAGGGGGCGGATAATCCGCCTCAGGGGAGGATAATCCGGGGGGCGGATAATCCGCCCCTACTTAGGGCTTAAAGTCCGGCCTTGAAAGTTACCATCAGATCTGGACGGATCTGACTGTATCGGACATGTTTTGTTTCGCGATTTTGGCCGCCCCAGTCGCCCTTATAAGCCCTGGGACGTCCCAATAGTTAGGGTTAGACCACGTTAAAACTATTTTGGAGTTGTTTCTTATCAAGAACCTCTGGAATTACCCTGTGATCGAGTTATACTACTGCAATTGAGTGTGATCTGTTGTTCTATTGGGAATTAGTAGATTGCAAACTACCGTTCGTGGTCGACGGCTGCGTGCGCAAGAGCGTGGTGTTGTGAATATCCCATAGGGTTCGAGAGCTGTTGCATTGGCATCAGGGTTCGAGCGGGAGAGTTCATAGCTACAGGCTAGTTATCTATCATCCACCATCATCATCGACAAGTGCTTGCTGAGAAGATCGAGCCACCCCATATCATCTTGGTATCAGATTTCCTCGTTTACTCGGTGAGCATCCACAAATCCCTCAATAGATTAGTTCTTGTTTCGTCCTATACAGAAAAAGGCATACAAAAAGATTTGCCCTAGTGGTAGGGCAAAGGTGTCCGATCTTTCGATGAGATGATGATAATCGATTTGGTGGAGTTCGGGCTTGACGATCCGACTACACGTGCGAGCACGAGCACCAATGCAATCGCTAGGCCAATCTCCTGGAGGTTACCGATCCTGCGGGAACACGATCAGCCTGACCAGCAAGGGTCTTAATTCCTACCTGAAATCGAGAACAAGTAAGAACCAATATTGTTATCAAGATATTGCGGATTAAGAGGAAAGCTTTATTGAAGAGGTGGGATCCTGAATAGGTGCGAAGTACAAGAGGCCTCTGCGACGCTCGAGCCTTGGCGAAGTTGCTATGATGGCTAACTTAATGTCTAAACAAAATCCGAGTCTAGGGGATCGGCTATGGGGAGTATTTAAGGGCGAAAAGGTGGGGTTTCGGCCAGCCATGGAAGTGGTGGCCGAATCCAAACCTAAAAGTCCTTTTCCCCTCAAATACGGACTCTAAAAAGTGGCTAATTAAAATCCTACGAAAATTACATGGGCCTGGCCCAAAATAAAAGGTGTCGCAACACCATATTAAGCTATGGACGAATTCGTAAAGTATTGATCTTGAATATTTTGTCCAAGCCTTCTTTCTTCATTATGGTGGCCTCAAAGTTCTGAAATCTTCATCCGTGGCCTTCTCTTGGATCATCACATGCTTGCTGCCATCTCCATGCATGGCCATGCTCCAATGCTTGTCCCTCGCATCCATGCTTGGTCCATCATTCCTAAGAGTAAGAAATACATCTGATTTATGTAGCATCATATTCTCATGTATGTGAGGAATAGTTCCATGAAACGAAAGTACCTGATAGTTAAGTTGTTTGGCACGAGATCTTGTGATGGGTCCATGTATGTGTGTTGCTGTAGGTACAACGGTTGTATCAATAGAAGGGATGTCCACATCATGCTCCCCTTCTTGAATTGAAGTCGTCCTCGACGCAATCTCATCTTCCTCACCAAAGTAAGGCTTCAAATCTGCAATGTTAAACGTAGGACTAACCGTACCAAAGTCTGCAGGCAACTCAAGTTTATATGCATTATCGTTTATTTTCTCTAACACCTTAAAGGGACCAGCAGCACGCGTGTCATTAACTTAGACTTGCGTAAATCAGGAAAACGATCTTTACGCAAATGTAACCAAACAAGATCTCCAACATCAAACACAACATGCTTTCTCCCTTTATCGCCAGCAAGTTTATACTTAGCATTCATGTGTTCTATGTTATCTTTAGTAGTCTTATGCAAGTTTAATATCATTTCAGCGCGTTGTGTAGCATCCAAATTATTTTGCACCGAAGTAGGTAAAGGCAATAAATCAATAGGTGCACAAGGAACAAAACCATACACAATCTCAAATGGGCACATCCTTGTGGTAGAATGCAGTGAACGATTATAAGCAAATTCTATATGAGGTAAACACTCTTCCCACAATTTTAAGTTCTTCTTTAAAACAGCCCGTAACATAGTAGACAAAGTTCTATTTACTACTTCAGTTTGACTGTCAGTTTGGGGATGACATGTAGTACTAAAGAGCAATTTAGTCCCCAACTTAGCCCATAAACATCTCCAAAAGTGGCTAAGAAATTTAGTATCACGATCAGAGACAATAGTATTTGGCACACCATGCAAACGAACAATTTCACGAAAGAACAAATCAGCAATTTGCGCAGCATCATCCGTTTTATGACAAGGAATAAAGTGTGCCATCTTAGAAAACCGATCCACAACAACAAAAATTCTATCCCTCCCCTTCTGTGTTCGTGGCAATCCCAAAACAAAGTCCATAGAAATATCCTCCCAAGGAACACTAGGAACAGGAAGAGGCATACATAAACCATGTGGATTAAGGCGAGACTTAGCTTTTTGACAAGAAGTGCAGCGTGCCACAAATCTCTCAACATCTCGACGCATACGTGGCCAAAAGAAGTGTGCAGCAAGAACATCCTCCGTCTTCTTGACACCAAAGTGTCCCATCAATCCTCCTCCATGCGCCTCCTGTAACAACAAATGACGAACAGAACTATCTGAAATGCATAGTTTGTTAGCACGGAACACAAATCCATCATTGAAGACGAACTTGTTCCAAGTTCTACCATCTCTACAATTCTGCAACACATGTTTAAATTCAGCATCATGCACATATTGTTCCTTAATAGTTTCCAATCCAAATATTTTGAAGTCAAGTTGATATAACAAAGCATAACGGCGCGACAAAGCATCAGCAATAATATTATCTTTACCCTTTTTGTGTTTGATAACATAAGGAAAACACTCAATAAATTCAACCCACTTTGCATGACGATGATTCAACTTATCTTGACTATGAATATGCTTCAAAGATTCATGATCAGAATGAATAACAAATTCCTTAGGCCATAGATAATGTTGCCAAGTTTCTAATGTCCGAACCAACGCATATAATTCTTTACCATAAGTAGAATAGTTCAGACTAGCCCCACTCAATTTCTCACTAAAATATGCAACAGGTTTTCCCTCTTGTAATAACACCCCTCCCAAACCAATTCCACTAGCATCACATTCAAGCTCAAAAGTCTTAGTAAAATCAGGAAGTTGGAGTAAGGGAGCATGTGTTAGCTTATCTTTCAATATGACGAAGGCCTGTTGTTGTGCATCGCCCCAAATAAAGGGCACATCCTTCTTGGTAAGCTCATTCAGCGGCCCGGCAATTGATCCAAAGTCTTTGACAAAGCGCCTATAAAAACCAGCGAGGCCAAGAAAACTCCTCACTTGTGTGACCGTCTTGGGCTGCGGCCAATTTTCAATAGCTTCAATCTTGGCTGGATCCACTTCAATACCCTGTGATGTAACAACATAGCCAAGAAACGCAACTCGATTGGTGCAAAAGGTGCACTTCTCAAGGTTACCAAACAAACGTGCATCACGTAAAGCATTGAAAACAGCACGTAAATGGTCCAAATGATCCTCTAAAGATTTGCTATAAATCAGAATATCATCAAAGTAGACTACCACAAAACGTCCAATGAAAGCACGTAAAACTTCGTTCATTAATCTCATGAAAGTGCTAGGTGCATTAGTTATACCAAACGACATTACTAACCACTCATATAAACCGAACTTAGTTCTAAATTCTGTTTTCCATTCATCTCCTAATTTCATACGAATCTGGTGGTAACCACTACGCAAATCAACTTTAGAAAACATGGTAGAGCCACTCAATTCATCAAGCATGTCATCTAAACGTGGAATAGGATGACGATATCGAATATTAATATTATTGATAGCTCTACAATCAGTACACATGCGCGAAGAACCATCTTTCTTAGGAACCAAAATAATAGGAACAACACAGGGGCTAAGGGACTCACGAATATGATCTCTGTGGAGTAGTTCCTGAATTTGGCGTTGTATCTCCTTTGTCTCCTCTGGATTGGTTCTATATGGCGCGCGGTTGGGCAACGTGGCACCAGGAATTAGATCAATTTGGTGCTCAATTACTCTAATAGGAGGTAGTCCTGGTGGCAGCTCAGCGGGAAAGACGTCCTCATATTCCTGCAAAAGGTTAGCAATAGCGGGTGGCAAAGAAGGAGGCATATCCTTAAATGAAAACAAAACCTCTTTGCAGACAATTGCATAACATTGAGTATTGTTTACATCTAGTTTAGTAATATCAATTTTATTTGCAAGCATACATGGATTCTTCAAACGAATTTCAGTAGCATGTGTAGAATCAGATTTAGTGTTCTTTGGTGGTATAAAATCTGCAGCAACAATCTGATTCTCGCTTTTATTTTTCTCCTCAGTTTTAGCTCTACTAGCTCTAGCAAGATCATCTTTTAAAATCTTTTCGGGAGTCATAGGTTTTAGACCAATCTTCTCTCCATCATGCATAAGAGAATAGTGATTAGTTTTGCCATTATGAACAGATTCTCTATCAAATTGCCATGGTCTACCAAGTAACAAAGAACAAGCTTGCATAGGTACAACATCACAATCAACAAAATCAGAATATGTACCAATAGTAAAATGCACGCGTTCCGTTATTGTTACCTTGATCTTGCAAGAACTCTCAAACCATTGGATGTAATATGAATGTGGGCGTTGTCTTGTTGGAAGCGCAAGCTTCTCTACCATGTCAACGCTGGCCAGATTATTACAACTCCCTCCATCAATGATGATCTGTATAGCTCTTTCCTTGACAACACCACGTGTTTGGAACAGGTTGTGTCATTGATCTTGCTCAGATTTGCTCAATTGCACACACAACACACGTTGTGTAATTAAGCTCTTGTATTGATCAGCGGCTTCAGCTCCCATTACCTCAGTCTCTTCATCAGCATTAGAATTGTCTCCATCTCGAGCAGAAATAAGGGCTAGTGTATCTTCATCAAAGTCACTCGCTGAATCGTATTGACCATCTTCTCGCACCATCATCACACGTTGTGTTGTGCACTGTCTCTCAATATGACCAAAACCCCAGCACTTGCGGCATTGTATATCCTTTGTCTTACCCGTGGAAGCCATAGAAGATGCACTACGAGCAGGAGCATTGGATGATGGTGGAGGAGCAGCTGGAAATCTTGTGGTGGCCTTGGATGTGGTAGTACTTGTGGCGAATCACGAGGAGGCGCTGATTGTCGGGATGTCCAAGTGGATGTGCGACCTGCAGAATTATTAGTCATCCTCCATGGTGTTTGGCGATCCTGCACTTCACGTTCAGCTTTGCAAGCAAGATGAAACAAACGAGTGATAGAATTATATTCCTTATAATCTAAGATGTGTTGAATGTCCTTGTTTAATCCACCAAAGAAACGTGAAGCATTTGTAAATTATATTCAACAAGACCACACCGAAGCATCCCCGTTTGCAATTCCTGATAATACTCTTCTACAGAATTTTTCCCTTGCTCTAAACATGTCAGATTCTTTAGTAAATCACGTTGATAAGTAGGAGGTACAAAACGAACACGCATAGCAGTTTTTAAAGTAGTCCAAGTACTAGGAATAGTAGTAGGATTTAAACGACAATACTCAGACCACCAAAGGGAAGCAAATTTAGTAAATTCACATGTAGCAGCACTAACACGCATATTCTCAGGATATTTTAAGCACGCAAAACATTGTTCTACTTCCATCTCCCATGTAAGATATGCATCAGGATTATATTTACCCTCAAAAGATGGAATATTTAATTTAAGCTTTGCAACATGATCATCATCACGTACCGGTGGTCGAGCGTTGCGGTAGTAATGTCGGGTCAACCAGCAGGTACCTGTGGAGGTTGTTCAACCTCCTCGTCAAACAGATCGTCGTCGTCGGGGTCGTAGTAGTACCCGTCGTCTGTCCCTAATGTCGCAGCAGCAGCCGCGGCGGAAGTCTGAGGTGCGTCAGCCGCAGCGGTAGCCGCCGGGGGTGCTGCGGCAGCCGAACCAGCAGTCCGACCCGTGATCGGAATGCGCCGTGCGCCATGTGTGGGTGCGGGTGCGGGTGCGGGTGCGGGAAATCTATTCAAAAGCTCCTTGAACCGAACGTCAAGCTTGGCGTTGAAGGATTTCTCGAGTCCATCGATCTTGTCCACGGCGTTGGTGAGCTTGGTGTCAAACTCCCATAGGCGCGTATCCACGTCTTCAGCGCGACTGACCAAGAGCGCGGAGAAGTGGGCATGTAGTTCTTCGTTCATCATTGTGGCAGGGTTCCGCGAAGTATCTGTGTTGGTTAGTCCTTAAAAAGCACAGGTATATACTACGTAAATATGGTGGAAGGCACGCGTAATCCGTCAAGCAATATACGAAGCTCTTACAAGTTCTTACCAAACAGCAGGAAAAGGCGATGTGCAACCATGAGGATCAGTGGGTCCAGAGATTGAACCAAGCGATTACCAGGAGTCGAAACACCGCAGTTGGAGAGTATCTGTGGAGCTCTGGAAAGGCTTAGCAAAGGGGGTTAGCAATTATCAAAACAGCAATGCAATAGTTGAAAGAATGCTCAACGACGGTACTGTGCTGGTCCTAGGCTAGACCGTACTAGAGACGCGAGCCTAGATCACCAACGATCTCACGACGCGACACAACAAGCAATGTATGATGATATGGTACCCTAAAAAGCGAACCGAGAGGTGGAAAATCACTATGATGGCAAGTGTCTAGAACTGATCTACGGGGTCTAAAAATAGGTTAGCCCCAAAAAAAAATTTCGAAAATTTTTATTTTGCTCCGGAAAGCGCGTAGGCGCCAAAAAAATATCGCTATAACGGCCGATGGAGAAAAGTGATCCCCGGGGTCGAAAAACAGTATAGCCAGAAAAAAATTTCGGACGCGGTTCCAGACCTTTTTTTTTTGCTCTCCTGGACTTATGACCGGACTCTTAGCTCGACACAGACTTTAGCTGAACACGGAAACAACAAAGAAGGAAAGTAAAAAGAAATAACGAGGAAACAATAACTCTACTCGGACTCGTACCACGGCAGGAAACTGATCGGATCTGTGTCGCGGTAGGAAGGCGGTGGCGGAGTATTAGGGTTTATGGTGGTAGGGTATATGGCGGCGGAATATGGTGGCGGAATATGGTGGCGGTGACTACTATGATCAGAACTCGAAACTCTAAGGGACGAGACACTAAGACCAGCAACTCGGCGCGACGATGTAGACACAAATTCAACAATGCAAAAACTGAAAAAGATAATGCGAGGCGTAGATTGGTTATGGGATGGATCTAAACTCTAACTGTGTTTTTGGCATTTTCGTGGGTTTATAGGTCAAAACAGATCTAATCTACGAAAACAGTAAAATCTCACCGAGCAACCTGAAATCTGATACCACTCGATAGGGCAAAGGTGTCCGATCTTTCGATGAGATGAAGATAATCGATTTGGTGGAGTTCGGGCTTGACGATCCGACTACACGTGCGAGCACGAGCGCCAATGCAATCCTTAGGCCAATCTCCTGGAGGTTACCGATCCTGCGGGAACACGATCAGCCTGACCAGCGAGGGTCTTAATTCCTACCTGAAATCGAGAACAAGTAAGAACCAATATTGCAATCAAGATATTGCGGATTAAGAGGAAAGCTTTATTGGAAAGGTGGGATCCTAAATAGGTGCGAAGTACAAGAGGCCTCTGCGACGCTCGAGCCTTGGCGAAGTTGCTATGATGGCTAACTTAATGTCTAAACAAAATCCGAGTCTAGGGTGACGGCTATGGGGAGTATTTAAGGGCGAAAAGGTGGGGTTTTGGCCAGCCATGGAAGTGGTGGCCGAATCCAACCCTAGAAGTCCTTTCCCCCTCAAATACGGACTCTAAAAAGTGGCTAATTAAAATCCTGCGAAAATTACATGGGCCTGGCCCAAAATAAAGGTGTCGCAACACCATATTAAGCTATGGACGAATTCGTGAAGTATTGATCTTGAATATTTCGTCCAAGCCTTCTTTCTTCATTATGGTGGCCTCAAAGTTCTGAAATCTTCATCCGTGGCCTTCTCTTGGATCATCACACGCTTGTTGCCATCTCCATGCATGGCCATGCTCCAATGCTTGTCCCTCTCATCCATTCTTGGTCCATCATTCCTAAGAGTAAGAAATACATCTGATTTAAGCAGCATCATATTCTCATCTATGTGAGGAATAGTTCCAAGAAACGAAAGTACATGATAGTTAAGTTGTTTGGCACGAGATCTTGTGATGGGTCCTTGTATGTGTGTAGCTGTAGGTACAACGGTTGTATCAATAGAAGGTATGTCCACATCAACCGGGCCCAAAATCCGGTACTACCGCCCAGTACAGAAAGAAAACAGCAGGTTTCCAGTTTTCAGCCTCTCACCGTTTTGAGCATAACTTTTGCATTCGAACTCGGATTTTGGTGTTCTTTAGCTCGTTTTGAAGAGGAGAAGGAGTTCTACATAATCATCCACGTTGTTCATGCTATCTAATCCATCCAAATTCCGTGAGCAAGGCGGAATACAACAATAAAGGGTGAAGATCGTCGACGAAAGGTATAAACATTCCGTGACTTCTCCCCACTTGCATTCCTTTGTGAACCCCACTATATTTGCGAGCAACAAACACCTATTGAGACTAGTTCCTCTTATGATTGCTTGGGCTATGCACATTTGATACCTTGTAGATTCCGAGCAAACATTGTGAGCGCTATCTCATATAGTTGTTGGCAGAAGGAAGAGGCAAGTGAACAATAGAAAGAAAAAGAAAAAAAATAGAAAAAAAAGAAAATAAAAAGAAAAAATATACATGTGCCTCATAGAATAGGAAGCGCAAGCTCGATGAACATCATATAGGTGGTACTTATTGTGCATATCTTGTAGCCCACCAATTTTGTGCAATCGAACTAGCGTCTCTCCTTGTACTTGTGTGACACGAGCTTATAGTCTTCGCAAGGTAATCATTTGGTTCTTAGCTCACTTTCTCCGTCGCACAAGTCCCATTTATCCCACCGTGTGTGTTTCCTTGTACATATTTCCTATCTTGTGGATTGAGTTGTTTTGCTTTGTGATCATTGTGGTTCTTTACTTGCCATTACAACATCTTGATTTTGGATTGGTTCTTGACATGCCACTTTCCATACCTATCCACCATAGGCCTTGTGTGTGTTTGTTTTTTGGTTAGTAGTTGGTTTTGGTGTTCCGCGTGAACTTCACTTTGCTTGGTTTATTGCTCTCAAGTGTGGACACTTGCACGATACGATCTTCCAAGGTAAAGTAAGGTTTGACGTTGTATCCCTAACACCCTCTACCACTTCCATATACACCGCTTGGTCTTGTGAAGCATGTCTAGGGACTCCGGAACCGAGGATGATTTCTATGAAGAATCCACGATGATCCACCATCCCTATGTCTCCACAAGCATGGATAACATGATGGAGCACTACACCAACAATGGCTCCACATGCTTGGGTGATATGGAGTACTACAACAACAATGACTCCCCAAGCATGGACGACTTCAAGAACGACAACGACAAGCTCCTCAAGTCGCACCGGTCAAGACAGAGCCTACACCTCGAGTGCGCCAAGGTCCACCATGAAATGGAAAAGTTCGAGAGCGACCTCCACAACTTCAAGAAGGACATGGACAACGACTTCGACAAAACAATGAGCAGGGTCGCCAAGATTAACGATGCTTTGCACTCATTACAACAACTCACCAAGAAGAGTGCCAAGGACAAGGGTCATCGTCGCGAGCGTCATCTGGATGACCAAGTGCGCCACCTACACCAACCATCGGCAAGGCACGCCAATGACCTCCGTCGACACCGTCACAAGGCACCTTCAACTACTAGTGCCACCACCAAAATGGCACCAAGAGCAAGCCTTCGTCCACGCCATCAAGCTTCAACGACTACGCTTGCATTCGAAGACCTCACGAACGAGGAAAATGAAGACCTCTACTTCGCCAAGTTGGATAGCATGAGCCTACCTCCACCGCTACTACAAGATGGCCACAAGACGGTCGAGCATGGGATTTTCCCTTCGACCGTGGAGGCGAGCAATGATGCCCATCTTATGGCATCCAACTTTGAAGGCGACAAGGTCAAGAATGGTGAGCATGGGATTTTCCCTTCACCAAAGGAGGCGCATGGAGTTGAGGAAACCGAGCCTATCCCCATATGCTTGAGTGATGATGTGGTACCAATCCCATGTAAGTATGAGAGCCACTTACCCCACTTGAGTGAGAACAAGAGTGCGATGAGTGACTCCACCTTATGTGAGATTGAGTGCTTCCACTTGGAGGGCATGAGTGATACTCCTAGTGAGTTGAGAGTGGTAGTTGATAGGTCAAGTGAGACCATTTTGATTTCTAACAACTTACCCTCTACCTCTAGTGTGTTCTCTTATGTTATGCTAGGTTCCATGGGTGAAGAAGCACCAAGCCATGAAGCAATGATGCCTCAATTGGAGAAGATGTACATGGTGCATGAATATGATGTTATGCCATGGCTACATCAAGAAAACAAAGTCGTCCACAAGGAGGCCACTACTTCCACAACACCCACTTCATATGAGAGGTATGAACAAGGTAACAATAAGGGTGTTGATGATGTCATGATCCCACTAGTGGACATGATGAATTGTAAGGATATGCATGCTATGGATGATACTTGTGACATTACATATGCTTCATCCACTTTCCCATGTGATGATTTGCCTTTGCATAATATTGATCATGTGGAATTGTTTGATTGTGATATCATTGCCATAAACATGCCATGCTATGCATCTTGTGTGTATCCTCCAAGTGCTTTGGACTTGCCTTGTCATGCTAGTCATTCAATTTCTCCCGTTGCTTGCGATAAGATGAATGCTTGCTATTTCACTTGTTTTGCTTGCAACAATATTGATCATATGCGTTATAATGAGATGGCCTCCATAGCTTTCTCAATTTTTGGAGATTTTGATGATTGCCATGATAAGCATGTTCCCCACTTGCATACTCACCATGCATCTATTTCATACTTGAATGACATTAATGGTGATGTGCACAAGAAGAGATACGTCATGATGGATGATGTGTATCTCTACCATGCACACACGTTCTTCCTTTTACATATGATGTGTGTAGGTGCCCGCACGAGAATGTCAACCTCGGTTGATCACGAGTTGACAAAAAGAGCTCTAGAGAGGATCCCAAAAGTGAGTTCAAGATCGAACCCAGCCCTGGTACCTTTTGCATGCTTTGCATCTTTCATGTTGGCAAATTGCTCTTTCCTATGGTTTGATTGCAAGCATGTTAATGGTATTATCTCCCTTTGTGACATTCATGTTTCTTCGTTTTTAGATAATGATGTTTTGTGTGTTGTAACAAAATTGTTGAACAATTTCTCTCTCCGATGTTTTGTGTGCAACCACAATTCCATTAAGAGCATGTATTGTCATGAGAGCTTCCAAGAATCTCGTCTTGTTGTTGCAACAAACATAAGGACCACTAGCTCTTTCATTTGGTTTGTTTGCAAACGTGTTGTTTTTGCTTCCGTTTGGGATACTCATATTCCCATGATATTTGCTTTTGATGATTTGTGTGTGACATCCAACATGTCGAACAATTTCTCTTTCCAATGGTTGGTTTGCACACATAATGATGTTGCTTTGGACATTCTTCCTTGCGTGTTTTTGCCGAATTCTCCTATTCTCGCATCAAGGACGTTGATAAAAATTCTAGTCAATTGCCTTGAGTGCCCCACTACTACGTTATATGGAGTTTTTGAGTTTCCACATTTGGATGATGTTCAAACGATTTCCATGCACTTTGACCTTGCATATGCATCCCATTTCCTATACATGCGTTATGCTAATAGTGTTGTGAAGAAGAATGGACATGCCACATTTGACATGCTCCACTATTACGCACGAAAATATTTTGCTTGGTCTTTGTTGTGTGAAGGTACAAGTGCATACACGTCAACCTCTACCAACTACGTGTTGACAAGAAGAACCGAAGAGAGTTACCTATGGCTACCCTTCATCGAGCTATCTCTACACGATAAGGTGACTTCCTTCTACTTGAGGAATCATGCAATAATATTCATGAATTGGCTACGCTTTGGGTGTTGCTTTGCTTTTGTTGTGAGATTTGTAGGCTTCAAGGAAAGTGAAGGAACATTGAAGTGTTGTCAAGTCAATCTTCCCGAGGACGACTATATGGTGAACCCCAGGATCATGAAGGTCTCTCGACCGCTTCTACTTTGTGATGAGCATGTAGAGTCGAGGACGACTCTTTTTGAAGGGGGGAGCTGATGTAGCCCGACCTACGGTCGTTACCACATCTTGGTCTCCAACTTACGCCAAGTCGTCATGGACTCCAAAGGTGAATCCGTTCCTCTATGCGAGCCCCTTCCTACCCTATTGAATGGTATGCTACTTCATACTCCGTCACATATGCATGATAGGTTCACATTGACAAGTACGGAGGCCAGGGAGGAATCCCGGAGCATCAAGCCCGACAAGACGGAGGCTTGGAAGAGGAGGCGGAAGAAGACAGATCGCCAAACGCTCTCTGTCTCCAGCGGTACTACCGGATCTGGCGACCGGTACTACCGGCCAGCGGTACTACCGCCCACTACTACCGCCCCATACAGACGACGCCAACAGAAGTCCCAGGACTACAAGCGGTACTACCGGATCTGGACCCGGTACTACCGGTCAGCGGTACTACCGGACCCAAGTCCGGTACTACCGGTCCTGTGTGCCTGCGCGCACCTGTTGGGCCTTCGGCCCATGTACCCCACTAGCTCGTCCAAACCCTAGTTTTATCCCTAAACTACCCCTGTTTGTGTGGGTGGCCTATAAATAGAGCCCCCACCCCTCATGTATCCCTGAGGCATAGATGATAGACTAAAGACAACCCCCATTGTGGAATCTCTAGTTTTGCCTCATCCCCTTTACCAAGGGGACCGACTATCGTCACCAACCTCGATTGGACTTTGCATCACGCATCCATCGTTGAACAAGGCCTTGGAGTTCGATGTCTCGTCTCCAAGTTGTCAAGACCCTCCCCAAGGTGTTCTTCCCTCTCCGATGTGGATTTGAGGGAGCACGTTGACCGATCTTTCCTTGCGAGGATTCTATCGGACCGGTGGCCGCCGTTTGGGAGCAATCGGCCTTGTATCGTGTGAGTTTTGCGTGTGTTCATCGTGTTCTTCGCGAGGTGTGTGTTCGCTTCCGCTACCTTCTCCCTTTCTCCTCGCTTTCCCATCAATTTGACCACAAGATCCGTGAAGATCGGGCCACCCAAGAGGTTAACCCCTCCATCAATAGTTCAGACTAGCCCCACTCAATTTCTCACTAAAATATGCAACAGGTTTTCCCTCTTG
Organism: Avena atlantica; assembly: GCA_910589765.1. Taxonomy (NCBI): domain Eukaryota; kingdom Viridiplantae; phylum Streptophyta; class Magnoliopsida; order Poales; family Poaceae; genus Avena; species Avena atlantica. Next base: position 260,652,526 of record OU342735.1, on the reverse strand, counting down.
TAATAACACCCCTACCAAACCAATTCCACTAGCATCACATTCAAGCTCAAAAGTCTTAGTAAAATCAGGAAGTTGGAGTAAGGGAGCATGTGTTAGCTTATCTTCAATATGCGAAGGCCTGTTGTTGTGCATCGCCCCAAACAAAGGGCACATCCTTCTTGGTAATCTCATTCAGCGGCGCGGCAATTGATCCAAAGTCTTTGACAAAGCGCCTATAAAAACCAGCGAGGCCAAGAAAAGTCCTCACTTGTGTGACCGTCTTGGGCTGCGGCCAATTCTCGATAGCTTCAATCTTGGCTGGATCCACTTCAATACCCTGTGATGTAACAACATAGCCAAGAAACGCAACTCGATTGGTGCAAAAGGTGCACTTCTCAAGGTTACCAAACAAACGTGCATCACGTAAAGCATTGAAAACAGCACGTAAATGGTCCAAATGATCCTCTAAAGATTTGCTATAAATCAGAATATCATCAAAGTAGACTACCACAAAACGTCCAATGAAAGCACGTAAAACTTCGTTCATTAATCTCATGAAAGTGCTAGGTGCATTAGTTAAACCAAACGGCATTACTAACCACTCATATAAACCGAACTTAGTTTTAAATGCTGTTTTCCATTCATCTCCTAATTTCATACGAATCTGGTGGTAACCACTACGCAAATCAACTTTAGAAAACATGGTAGAGCCACTCAATTCATCAAGCATGTCATCTAAACGTGGAATAGGATGACGATATCGAATAGTAATATTATTGATAGCTCTACAATCAGTACACATGCGCGAAGAACCATCTTTGTTAGGTACCAAAATAATAGGAACAGCACAGGGGCTAAGGGACTCACGAATATGATCTCTGTCGAGTAGTTCCTGAATTTGGCGTTGTATCTCCTTTGTCTCCTCTGGATTGGTTCTATATGGCGCGCGGTTGGGCAACGTGGCACCAGGAATTAGATCAATTTGGTGCTCAATTCCTCTAATAGGAGGTAGTCCTGGTGGCAACTCAGCGGGAAAGACGTCCTCATATTCCTGCAAAAGGTTAGCAATAGCGAGCGGCAAAGAAGGAGGCATATCCTCAAATGAAAACAAAACCTCTTTGCAGACAATTGCATAACATTGAGTATTGTTTACATCTAGTTCAGCAATATCAATTTTATTTGCAAGCATACATGGACTCTTCAAACGAATTTCAGTAGCATGTGTAGAATCAGATTTAGTGTTCTTTGGTGGTATAAAATCTGCAGCAACAATCTGATTCTCACTTTTATTTTTCTCCTCGGTTTTAGCTCTACTAGCTCTAGCAAGATCATCTTTTAAAATCTGTTCGGGAGTCATAGGTGTTAGACCAATTTTCTTTCCATCATGCATAAGAGAATAGTGATTAGTTTTTCCATTATGAACAGATTCTCTATCAAATTGCCATGGTCTACCAAGTAACAAAGAACAAGCTTGCATAGGTACAACATCACAATCAACAAAATCGGAATATGTACCAATAGTAAAATGCACGTGTACCGTTCTTGTTACCTTGATATTGCGAGAACTCTCAAACCATTGGATGTAATATGAATGTGGGCGTTGTCTTGTTGGAAGCGCAAGCTTCTCTACCATGTCCACACTGGCCAGATTATTACAACTCCCTCCATCAATGATGATCCGTATAGCTCTTTCCTTGAAAACACCACATGTTTGGAACAGGTTGTGGCGTTGATCTTGCTCAGATTTGCTCAATTGCACACTCAACACACATTGTGTAATTAAGCTCTTGTATTGATCAGCAGCTTCAGCTCCCATTACCTCTGTCTCTTCATCAGCATCAGAATTGTCTCCATCTCGAGCAGAAATAAGGGCTAGTGTATCTTCATCAAAGTCACTCGCTGAATCGTATTGACCATCTTCTCGCACCATCATCACACGTTGTGTTGTGCACTGTCTCTCAATATGACCAAAACCCCAGCACTTGCGGCATTGTATATCCTTTGTCTTACCCGTGGAAGCCATAGAAGATGCACTACGAGCAGGAGCATTGGATGATGGTGGAGGAGTAGCTGGAAATCTTGTGGGGGCCTTGGATGTGGTAGTAGCTGGTGGCGAATCACGAGGAGGCGCTGATTGTCGGGATGTCCAACTGGATGTGCGACCTGCAGAATTATTAGTCCTCCTCCATGGTGTTTGGCGATCCTGCACTTCACGTTCAGCTTTGCAAGCAAGATGAAACAAACGAGTGATAGAATTATATTCCTTATAATCTAAGATGTGCTGAATGTCCTTGTTTAATCCACCAAATAAACGTGCAAGCATTTGTTCATTAGATTCAACAAGACCACACCGAACCATCCCCGTTTGCAATTCCTGATAATACTCTTCTACAGAATTTTTCCCTTGCTCTAAACGTGTCTTATTTTTTAGTAAATCACGTTGATAAGTGGGAGGTACAAAACGAACACGCATAGCAGTTTTTAAGACAGTCCAAGTACTAGGAATAGTAGTAGGATTTAAATGACAATACTCAGACCACCAAAGGGAAGCAAATTTAGTAAATTCACATGTAGCAGCACTAACCCGCATATTCTCAGGATATTTTAAGCATGCAAAACGTTGTTCTACTTCCATCTCCCATGTAAGATATGCATCAGGAATATATTTACCCTCAAAGGATGGAATATTTAATTTAAGCTTTGCAACATGATCATCATCACGTACCGGTGGTCGAGCGTTGCGGTAGTAATGTCGGGGACAGCCAGCAGGTACCTGTGGAGGTTGTTCAACCTCCTCGTCAAACAGATCGTCGTCGTCGGGGTCGTAGTAGTACCCATCGTCTGTCCCCAATGTCGCAGCAGCAGCCGCGGCGGAAGTATGAGGTGCGTCAGCCGCCTGGGGTGCGGTGGCAGCCGAACCAGCAGTCCGACCCGTGATCGGAATGCGCCGTGCGCCATGTGTGGCTGCGGGTGCGGGTGCGGGCAATCTGTTCAAAATCTCCTTGAACCGAGCGTCAAGCTTGGCGTTGAAGGATTTCTCGAGTCCATCGATCTTGTCCACGGCGTTGGTGAGCTTGGCGTCAAACTCCCCTAGGCGTGTATCCACGTCTTCAGCGCGACTGACCAGGAGCTCGGAGAAGTGGGCATGTAGTTCTTCGTTCGTCATTGTGGCAGGGTTCCGCGAAGTATCTGTCATGATTAGTCCTTAAAAAGCACAGGTATATACTACGGAAATATGGTGGAAGGTACGCGTAATCCGTCAAGCAATATACGAAGCTCTTACAAGTTCTTACCAAACAGCAGGAAAAGGCGATGTGCAACCGCGAGGATCAGTGGGTCCAGAGATTGAACCAAGCGATTACCAGGAGTCGAGACACCGTACGTGGAGAATATTTGTGGAGCTCTGGGAAGGCTTAGCAAAGGGGGTTAGGAATTATCAAAACAGCAATGCAAAAGTTGAAAGAATGCTCAACGACGATACTGTGCTGGTCCTAGGCTAGACCGTACTAGAGACGCGAGCCTAAATCACCAACGATGTCACGACGCGACACAACAAGCAATGTATGATGATATGGGACCCTGAAAAGCGAACCGAGAGGTGGAAAATCACTATGATGGCGAGCGTCTAGAACTGATCTACGGGGTCTAAAAATAGGTTAGCCCCCCAAATTTTTTTTTTGAAATTTTTATTTTTCTCCGGAAAGCGCGCAGGCGCCAAAAAAATATCGCTATAACGGCTGATGGAGAAAAGTGATCCCCGGGGTCGAAAAACAGTAGAGCCAGAAATTTTTTTTGCTCTTCTTCTAGACTTACGACCGGACTCTTAGCTCGACACGGACTTTAGCTGAACACGGAAACAACAAAGAAGGAAAGTAAAAAGAAATAACGAGGAAACAATAACTCTACTCGGACTCGTACCACGACAGGAAACTGATCGGATCTGTGTTGCGGTAGGAAGGCGGTGGCGGAGTATTAGGGTTTATGGTGGTAGGGTATATGGCGGCGAAATATGGTGGTGGAATATGGTGGCGGTGATCGGCGAGTGTGGCGGTGACTACTATGATCAGAACTCGAAACTCTAAGGGAAGAGACACTAAGACCAGCAACTTGACGCGACGATGTAGACACAAATTCAACAATGCAAAAACTGAAAAGATAATGCGAGGCGTAGATTGGTTATGGGATGGATCTAAACTCTAACTGTGTTTTTGGCTTTTTCGTGGGTTTATAGGTAAAAACAGATCTAATCTACGAAAACAGTAAAATCTCACCGAGCAACCTGAAATCTGATACCACTTGATAGGGCAAAGGTGTCCGATCTTTCGATGAGATGAAGATAGTCGATTTGGTGGAGTTCAGGCTTGACGATCCGGCTACACGTGCGAGCACGAGCGCCAATGCAATCGCTAGGCCAATCTCCTGGAGGTTACCGATCCTGCGTGAACACGATCAGCCTGACCAGCGAGGGTCTTAATTCCTACCTGAAATCGAGAACAAGTAAGAACCAATATTGCAATCAAGATATTGCGGATTAAGAGGAAAGCTTTATTGAAAAGGTGGGATCCTGAATAGGCGCGAAGTACAAGAGGCCTCTGCGACGCTCGAGCCTTGGCGAAGTTGCTATGATGGCTAACTTAATGTCTAAACAAAATCCGAGTCTAGGGGGTCGGCTATGGGGAGTATTTAAGGGCGAAAAGGTGGGGTTTCGGCCAGCCATGGAAGTGGTGGCCGAATCCAACCCTAAAAGTCCTTTTCCCCTCAAATACGGACTCTAAAAAGTGGCTAATTAAAATCCTGCGAAAATTACATGGGCCTGGCCCAAAATAAAGGTGTCGCAGCACCATATTAAGCTATGGACGGTGAAGTATTGATCTTGAATATTTCGTCCAAGCCTTCTTTCTTCATTATGGTGGCCTCAAAGTTCTGAAATCTTCATCCGTGGCCTTCTCTTGGATCATCACATGCTTGCTGCCATCTCCATGCATGGTCATGCTCCAATGCTTGTCCCTCTAATCCATGCTTGGTCCATCATTCCTAAGAGTAAGAAATACATCTAATTTAGGCAGCATCATATTCTCATGTATGTGAGGAATAGTTCCAAGAAACGAAAGTACCTGATAGTTAAGTTGTTTGGCACGAGATCTTGTGATGGGTCCTTGTATGTGTGTTGCTGTAGGTACAATGGTTGTATCAATAGAAGGGATGTCCACATCAGCTTGGACGAAATATTCAAGATCAATAGTTCACGAATTCGTCCATAGCTTAATATGGTTCTACAACACCTTTATTTTGGGCCAGTCACATGTAATTTTCGCAGGATTTTAATTAGCCACTTTTTAGAGTTCGTATTTGAGGGGAAAATGACTTCTAGGGTTGGATTCGGCCACCACTTCCAAGGATGGCCGAAACCCCACCTTTTCCTCCTTAAATACTCCCCATAGCCGTCACCCTAAACTCAGATTTTGTTTAGACATTAAGTTAGCCATCGTAGAAACTTCGCCAAGGCTCGAGCGTCGTAGAGGCCTCTTGTACTTCGCACCTATTCAGGATCCCACCTTTTCAATAAAGCTTTCATCTTAATCCGCAATATTGGTTCTTACTTGTTCTCGATTTCAGGTAGGAATTAAGACCCTCGCTAGTTAGGCTGATCGTGTTCCCGCAGGATCGGTAACCTCTAGGAGATTGTCCTAGCGATTGCATTGGCGTTCGTGCTCGCACGTGTAGTCGGATCGTCAAGCCCGAACTCCACCAAATCGATTATCATCATCTCATCGAAAGATCGGACACCTTTGCCCCATCATGCACCTAGTACATTCATGAGATTAATGAATCATGTTTTGAGAGAATATATTGGTCGTTTTGTGGTTGTTTATTGTGGCATCCCACAAAACCACTACCAGAAAATCGCGTTGATTTTGTGCATTGCATCGTCAACGTCATGCATTTGTTTGTCTGAAACTATTTTCAATAAGCCTATTTTTGTTTTCTAAAAGTACCCCTCTTTTATTTCAAAACAAAGTCTCATAATTATCTGTTAAACTATTTAACAAAAATTTATTTGCTAAAAAGATTTAAAACAAAACAAAAAAAATAAGTGTCTTACAAAATAAAAACCTAAACCTAATTCCTATTCCTACCCAGAACTATCCTACCCACCTATCCCAGATCGCCACCTCACCCCCTGGACCCAATCCCTACCCACCTGCCACCTCACCAATCCATGATCCCCACCTGCCCTCACACTCTCACACACACAGCCTCCACCGACCCACTCCCTCTCTCCTCCCTGCCACCCCGGCCCCACTCTCCCTGGGCCCACGCCTGGCCCCACATGCAAGCCCCCTCTCCCTCTCCCTCTTCCCCCCCCCCCCCCCCCCGTCCGGGCCCCACCCGCAGCCACTCTCTCCCTGGACCCGCTCCACCCACGCTCACCCGCCTGGCGCCCCGCGTCCCCCACGCAGGCAGCCCCACCTCCCCGACGCGTCCCTCACCCCCTCTCTTCTTCCTCTCTCCCACCTCCCGCGGGCCACCTCCCTCGCCCCGCCGGCCCCGAGCTCTCCTCCTCCGGCGAGCCGCCCCGTCTCGCTGCCGCATCCTCCCCGGCCTCCACCGCCTCCTCGCCGTTCGCCCCCGTCACCGCCGCCCTTTTCCCCGTCCCCCTCCGCGCGCAGACCGCCGGCGCCCCGCCACCGACCACGGCCCCCGCCTGCTCCGGCCAGCGGTCGCCTCGCCGCCTCCAGTCGTCTCGCCTCCGGTCTCCCGCCTTCTCGCTCTCTCTGCCTCCTGCTCGCTGGCCGACAGAAGCCGGCGCCGCCGTCCGCCGCCGTCGGCCGTGCCGCTCCGCCAGCCGCCTCCTCCCAAGCTCGCCACCGAACCCGCCCGCCGACCCTCCTCCGCGCCTGCGCCAAGTCCGGCCGCAGCCCAGGGATCCTCCCCGCCGCTGCTGCCCGAGCTCGCCCAGGCCGCGGCGCCATCGCCTTGGCGTCGTCCTCGCCTCGCCCGCCGCCGAGACCACCTCGGCTTCGCGTTTCTTCTGCAGAAGGAGGTCGCCAGCAGCTGCCTTGGTCCTCACCTAGGCACGCGTGCATGTCCTTCTTGTGTGTTTTGGAGACGTCGACGCCAACTTCGGTTCAACTTGTGTGAACTCTGTTGAACCAGGCACCCCTTTAGTCGGCGTGTTAATCACCAACATGCCCATCTACGACATGACCGGCTAATAAGCGCATCGTCCGAGACCCCGAAGGCCGATCTCGCCGAACCCGAACCCTGGAACCCACGCCAAGATCTTCATCGGAACCCTGAGAACTCCGCCGCGGTACCCGGGGATCTTCTACATGGGACCATCGGACCACGTAAGACCATCGACGCCAAACCCGAGTCCGGCACCGACACCCGACAACCTCCACATATGACGCCAAGGTCTTCCCCTCGGAACGACGAGTGCTCCTCCCTGGCTTCGAAGCCCGACCCCATGGTCCGACATGATCTCCTTCACGGATACGACAAGTACTTCCTCGAGGATGCCGAGTACTTCACCCCGGACACCGAGACCCCGGTGCGACAAGTGCTACTTCCCGGACGCCGATTCCGCCGAGAACGAATTCGTCGAACCCCAGATCCGAACCCTGAGACCGAACCCCGGAACCCCAAGATCTGCCGAACCTTAATGTGTGACCCCTTTTCTCGAGCCCTATTTTATAAATGTAATAACAAATTGATGCATATTAAATTGACATACTCGCATGCATATTTGTGTGGTTTGGGGACCTTATGCCGATTCACCTCATAATTAAATATGGGGCCCATATGCGGGCAAATCTAGTCTTATATTGGCCTCATTTAACTTTGTGTAGCGAACCGGTACTATCTTTTGCCATGTTAAGACAACATTTAATTGTGGGGTAGCTAAACAGCATGAACCACCTAATTAAATGTCGGGACCCCGGTTCCGCTTAATATGGCCTAATTGGATCACATCTTTGCCATGTCATGCATCATACATGCATCATGCCCGATCTTTTGCCGTAGTATTAAATATTGCATCCGGTGTTTATTCTAGTGTTTTGGTTCTTCGCGGATAAGGCCGTTGAGTTGATGCGAGTGTCGACCCGATCTTCGGTTGAACCTTCGGCAATGTTTTCAGGCGAGCATCTCCCCCTTTCTACCTATCTTACTTTTATAGTATTTATTAACTCCTGTTGATCTATTGCTATCTGTGTTGCGTTGCTATAGCTTTCGTTCCCGTGATATCCCTTGCAGCCTTATATTGCCTTGGACACCTCCTATTACCTGTTGTGTGGTAGATAGTTGGACTTGCGCGTCGTAGTCGCTTGCTCAAGTGCTGTTGCGTGTCGTCCAATACCACAGTTGTTGGAGTATTGCCGCATGTTTGATGTTGGAGATGATCATGGCTTTACTTATTGTTCACTTTAATTACTGTTTAACAACTAAAATTGAAGTAGGTAAGCAGAGGCACCGGTGGGTGATAGATAATATCTGGTTTCCGACCGCCCACTTGTGTCCCGTAGGACCCCGAGTTCTTGACACCTGTTCCGAGATCGAGCGCACTAACCACAGGTGGGGAGATATGGGCCCCCCATCGATTAGTACCTGATTTAAAAGTATTGTACTGGGGGCCACAAGTAGTTTGGGGCTTTATTACTATTCTGTACTTATGCCATGCTTTACTGCTTTATTTACGATTGTGTGAGGAGCACGCTGTACTGTTTTGGAAGCGGAGTGTTTTCGCGGTATCGACAGGCCCAGTTTTGGGGTTTCCTGTCGTTTACAGCCACTGTCGCAAACCCTGAGTCCGTCTCGGAGACCGGCCGACTTCGTTGCGGGTGTACTTAGTGGGGTGGCCCCCCGTGCTTGCTTTGGGTCTGGAAACGTCGTGACTTAGGCCCCGCCGACATACCGATGGGTGTATGTTAACTGATCTGGCAAAAAGGGTCGAAGTGCTTGTGGATACTTTGGTGCACCCCTGCAGGGTTTAATCTTTTCGAGAAGCCGTGTCCGCGGTTATGGACGACTTGGAGCACAGGTCTCGATCATAGACAACTAAAACTAAAGTTTACTGTTATAAATTGACTTGTATCCGATATGACTAGTAATCAGCTTCACTGCAACGGAATGGCTAAATAAAAGTACCAACAACTGCTGGGTTTTGGGATATCTCATGCTATATGTAACTGACTAGTAAGTGTTGCAATTACAACGGAATGGTTAACTAAAATTGCCCATTGCTCATTTTATCAGGATGATTATCTATACCTGACTAGTAATTGTTGAAACGATAACTGAATAAATAAAACTGCCAACGGTGTGAGTTCCTCGGGTGACTTCCTCGTTTGGTCTCGAGGGGGAAATCCCAGGATGGGTTTGTTTGGTGGTAGTATCAGGTTGGTTCCGAATAGGTCTTTCTCACCCCTCTCTGATTGCCGCCAGTTGTATCGAGTCTCTATAGGGTGATCAGTGCATGCTGCCGCTGCCGCTTCAGTCCACTATACCTATGTAGGCGAGGACCGCCGAATTCTAGCCTCGCCGTGTACTGGCCTCAGTACTGACGCTCCTCTTTTTCCTTGCCCTTTGTCGGCACCCCTTTTGTTTAAGCAGGTTTTGGGATCGACGTCGTTAGCAGGGTTACCCTTCCGGCTTGGCCTGGGCAGGGTTATGGACGCCATTGGTTATTCTTCAGGGCTCTTAGCTCAATTTGCATCTTGTCCGTAGCTGGATGCTCTATCGTTTTCAAGGTGATTTGGATCTTTGTATTGTATATCTGTATTCTTGACTCTTTGAGTCGCTGTTGTATATATCTGTTCTGTGGGTCCCATCGAGGACTGTTGTGTAATGTTATTACTTCGTTTTCCACCCGCACGAAAGTGCCTGGTGGGCACCTTTGAATCGTTTCTATGCGGGTTTGACGAGTTTCGCTAAAACTTGCATAGGGCCGATTCTGAGGGTGTTACAGAGTGGTATCAGAGCTCAGCAGTTGCGATACCCCACAAGTCCAGCCTGTAGGATAACCTAGCTAACGGCCGAAGTAGAGTGTCAAAACTATTTTTGCAAAATCGGTTGGATAGATCTGATTAGGTCTGAATTTACTCCTTACCCTCTGCTATTCTCCTCTTACCTCTGCGTGTTTTGAATCCGCTCTCTTCTCTCTCTTCGAGTCTGATAGGGCAAAGGTGTCCGATCTTTCGATGAGATGGCGATAATCGATTTGGTGGAGTTCGGGCTTGACGATCCGACTACACGTGCGAGCACGAGCGCCAATGCAATCGCTAGGCCAATCTCCTGGAGGTTACCGATCCTGCGTGAACACGATCAGCCTGACCAGCGAGGGTCTTAATTCCTACCTGAAATCGAGAACAAGTAAGAACCAATATTGCAATCAAGATATTGCGGATTAAGAGGAAAGCTTTATTGAAGAGGTGGGATCCTGAATAGGTGCGAAGTACAAGAGGCCTCTGCGACGCTCGAGCCTTGGCGAAGTTGCGACTATGGCTAACTTAATGTCTAAACAAAATCCGAGTCTAGAGGTTCGGCTATGGGGCGTATTTAAGGGCGAAAAGGTGGGGTTTCGGCCAGCCAAGGAAGTGGTGGCCGAATCCAACCCTAAAAGTCCTTTTCCCCTCAAATACGGACTCTAAAAAGTGGCTAATTAAAATCCTGCGAAAATTACATGGGCCTGGCCCAAAATAAAGGTGTCGCAGCACCATATTATGCTATGGACGAATTCGTAAAGTATTGATCTTGAATATTTCGTCCAAGCCTTCTTTCTTCTTATGGTGGCCTCAAAGTTCTGAAATCTTCATCCGTGGCTTCTCTTGGATCATCACATGCTTGCTGCCATCTCCATGCATGGCCATGCTCCAATGCTTGTCCCTCTCATCCATGCTTGGTCCATCATTCCTAAAGAGTAAGAAATGTATCTGATTTAGGCAGCATCATATTCTCATGTATGTAAGGAATAGTTCCAAGAAACGAAAGTACCTGATAGTTAAGTTGTTTGGCACGAGATCTTGTGATGGGTCCTTGTATGTGTGTTGCTGTAGGTACAACGGTTGTATCAATAGTAGGGATGTCCACATCATGCTCCCCTTCTTGAATTGAAGTCGTCCTCGACGCAATCTCATCTTCCTCACCAAGTAAGGCTTCAAATCTGCAATGTTAAATGTAGGACTAACCGTACCAAAGTCTGCAGGCAACTCAAGTTTATATGCATTATCATTTGATTTTCTCTAACACCTTAAAGGGACCAGCAGCACGTGGCATTACTTAGACTTGCGTAAATCAGGAAAACGATCTTTACGCAAATGTCCAAACAAGATCGCCAACATCAACACAACATGCTTTCTCCCTTTATCCCCAGCAAGTTTATACTTAGCATTCATGTGTTCAATGTTAGATTTAGTAGTCTTATGCAAGTTTAATATCATTTCAGCGCGTTGTGTAGCATCCAAATTATGTTGCAACCGAAGAAGGTAAAGGCAATAAATCATAGGTGCACGAGAACAAAACATACACAATCTCAAATGGGCACATCTTGTGGTAGAATGCAATGAACGATTATAAGCAAATTCTATATGAGGTAAACACTCTTTCCACAATTTTAAGTTCTTCTTTAAAACAACCCGTAACATAGTAGATAAAGTTCTATTTACTACTTCAGTTTGACCATCAGTTTGGGGATGACATGTAGTACTAAAGAGCAATTTAGTCCCCAACTTAGCCCATAAACATCTCCAAAAGTGGCTAAGAATTTAGTATCACGATCAGAAGACAATAGTATTTGGCACACCATGCAAACGAACAATTTCACGAAAGAACAAATCAGCAATATGCGCAGCATCATCCGTTTTATGACAAGAATAAAGTGTGCCATCTTAGAAAACCGATCCACAACAAAAAATACTATCCCTCCCTTCTGTGTTCGTGGCAATCCCAAAACAAAGTCCATAGAAATATCCTCCCAAGGACACTAGAACAGGAAGAGGCATATATAAACCATGTGGATTAAGGCGAGACTTAGCTTTTTGACAAGTAGTGCAGCGTGCCACAAATCTCTCAACATCTCGACGCATACGTGGCCAAAAGAAGTGTGCAGCAAGAACATCCTCCGTCTTCTTGACACCAAAGTGTCCCATCAATCCTCCTCCATGCGCCTCCTGTACAACAAAAGACGAACAGAGCTATCTGGAATGCATAGTTTGTTAGCACGGAACACAAATCCATCATTGAAGACGAACTTGTTCCAAGTTCTACCATCTCTACAATTCTGCACACATCTTTAAATTCAGCATCATGCACATATTGTTCCTTAATAGTTTCCAATCCAAATATTTTGAAGTCAAGTTGAGATAACAAAGCATAACGGCGTGACAAAGCATCAGCAATAATATTATCTTTACCCTTTTTGTGTTTGATAACATAAGGAAAAGACTCAATAAATTCAACCCACTTTGCATGACGACGATTCAACTTAGCTTGACTACGAATATGCTTCAAAGATTCATGATCAGAATGATAACAAATTCCTTAGGCCATAGATAATGTTGCCAAGTTTCTAATGTCCGAACCAACGCATATAATTCTTTATCATAAGTAGAATAGTTCAGACTAGCCCCACTCAATTTCTCACTAAAATATGCAACAGGTTTTCCCTCTTGTAATAACACCCCTCCAAACCAATTCCACTAGCATCACATTCAAGCTCAAAAGTCTTAGTAAAATCAGGAAGTTGGAGTAAGGGAGCATGTGTTAGCTTATCTTTCAATATGACGAAGGCCTGTTGTTGTGCATCGCCCCAAACAAAGGGCACATCCTTCTTGGTAAGCTCATTCAGCGGCGCGGCAATTGATCCAAAGTCTTTGACAAAGCGCCTATAAAAACCAGCGAGGCCAAGAAAACTCCTCACTTGTGTGACCGTCTTGGGCTGCGGCCAATTCTCAATAGCTTCAATCTTGGCTGGATCCACTTCAATACCCTGTGATGTAACAACATAGCCAAGAAACGCAACTCGATTGGTGCAAAAGGTGCACTTCTCAAGGTTACCAAACAAACGTGCATCACGTAAAGCATTGAAAACAGCACGTAAATGGTCCAAATGTTCCTCTAAAGATTTGCTATAAATCAGAATATCATCAAAGTAGACTACCACAAAACGTCCAATGAAAGCACGTAAAACTTCGTTCATTAATCTCATGAAAGTGCTAGGTGCATTAGTTAAACCAAACGGCATTACTAACCTCATATAACCGAACTTAGTTTTAAATGCTGTTTTCCATTCATCTCCTAATTTCATACGAATCTGGTGGTAACCACTACGCAAATCAACTTTAGAAAACATGGTAGAGCCACTCAATTCATCAAGCATGTCATCTAAACGTGGAATAGGATGACGATATCGAATAGTAATATTATTGATAGCTCTACAATCAGTACACATGCGCGAAGACCATCTTTCTTAGGTACCAAAATAATAGGAACAGCACAAGGGCTAAGGGACTCACGAATATGATCTCTGTCGAGTAGTTCCTGAATTTGGCGTTGTATCTCCTTTGTCTCCTCTGGATTGGTTCTATAGGCGCGCGGTTGGGCAACGTGGCACCAGGAATTAGATCATTTGATGCTCAATTCCTCTAATAGGAGGTAGTCCTGGTGGCAACTCAGCGGGAAGACGTCCTCATATTCCTGCAAAAGGTTAGCAACAGCGGGTGGCAAAGAAGGAGGCATATCCTCAAATGAAAACAAAACCTCTTTGCAGACAATTGCATAACATTGAGTATTGTTTACATCTAGTTCAGCAATATCAATTTTATTTGCAAGCATACATGGACTCTTCAAACGAATTTCAGTAGCATGTGTAGAATCAGATTTAGTGTTCTTTGTGGTATAAAATCTGCAGCAACAATCTGATTCTCACTTTATTTTTCTCCTCAGTTTTAGCTCTACTAGCTCTAGCAAGATCATCTTTAAAATCTGTTCGGGAGTCATAGGTTTTAGACCAATTTCTTTCCATCATGCATAAGAGAATAGTGATTAGTTTTGCCATTATGAACAGATTCTCTATCAAATTGCCATGGTCTACCAAGTAACAAAGAACAAGCTTGCATAGGTACAACATCACAATCAACAAAATCAGAATATGTACCAATAGTAAAATGCACGCGTACCGTTCTTGTTACCTTGATCTTGCGAGATCTCAAACCATTGGATGTAGTATGAATGTGGGCGTTGTCTGTTTGGAAGCGCAAGCTTCTCTACCATGTCAACACTGGCCAGATTATTACAACTCCCTCCATCAATGATGATCCGTATAGCTCTTTCCTTGACAACACCACGTGTTTGGAACAGGTTGTGGCGTTGATCTTGCTCAGATTTGCTCAATTGCACACTCAACACACGTTGTGTAATTAACTCTTGTATTGATCAGCAGCTTCAGCTCCCATACCTCTGGCTCTTCATCATCATCAGATTGTCTCCATCTCGAGCAGAAATAAGGGCTAGTGTATCTTCATCGAAGTCACTCGCTGAATCGTATTCACCATCTTCTCGCACCATCATCACACGTTGTGTTGTGCACTGTCTCTCAATATGACCAAACCCCAGCACTTGCGGCATTGTATATCCTTTGTCTTACCCGTGGAAGCCATAGAAGATGCACTACGAGCAGGAGCATTGGATGATGGTGGAGGAGCAGCTGGAAATCTTGTGGTGGCCTTGGATGTGGTAGTAGCTGGAGGCGAATCACGAGGAGGCGCTGATTGTCGGGATGTCCAAGTGGATGTGCGACCTGCAGAATTATTAGTCCTCCTCCATGGTGTTTGGCGATCCTGCACTTCACGTTCAGCTTTGCAAGCAAGATGAAACAAACGAGTGATAGAATTATATTCCTTATAATCTAATGTGCTGAATGTCCTTGTTTAATCCACCAAAGAAACGTGCAAGCATTTGTTCATTAGATTCAACAAGACACACCTAACCATCCCCGTTTGCAATTCCTGATAATACTTTCTACAGAATTTTTCCCTTGCTCTAAGCGTGTCAGATTCTTTAGTAAATCACGTTGATAAGTGGGAGGTACAAAACGAACACGCATAGCAGTTTTTAAAGCAGTCCAAGTACTAGGAATAGTAGTAGGATTTAACGACAATACTCAGACCACCAAAGGAAGCAAATTTAGTAAATTCACATGTAGGCACTACAAACGCATATTCTCAGGATATTTTAGCATGCAAAACGTTGTTCTACTTCCATCTCCCATGTAAGATATGCATCAGGATTATATTTACCCTCAAAGATGGAATATTTAATTTAAGCTTTGCAACATGATCATCATCATTACGTACCGGTGGGCGAGCGTTGCGGTAGTAATGTCGGGGACGACCAGCAGGTACCTGTGGAGGTTGTTCAAACTCCTCGTCAAACAGATCGTCGTCGTCGGGGTCGTAGTAGTACCCGTCGTCTGTCCCAATGTCGCAGCAGCACCGCGGCGGAAGTCTGAGGAACGTCAGTCGCAGCAGGAGCCGCCGGGGGTGCGGCGGGAGCCGAACCAGCAGTCCGACCCGTGATCGGAATGCGCCGTGCGCCATGTGTGGGTGCCGGTGCGGGTGCGGGCAATCGGTTCAAAAGCTCCTTGAACCGAACGTCAAGCTTGGCGTTGAAGGATTTCTCGAGTCCATCGATCTTGTCCACGGCGTTGGTGAGCTTGGTGTCAAACTCCCCTAGGCGCGTATCCACGTCTTCAGCGCGACTGACCAGAGCGCGGAGAAGTGGGCATGTAGTTCTTCGTTCGTCATGGTGGCAGGGTTCCGCGAAGTATCTGTCATGGTTAGTCCTTAAAAGCACAGGTATATACTACAGGAATGGTGGAAGTCACGCGTAATCCGTCAAGCAATATACGAAGCTCTTACAAGTTCTTACCAAACAGCAGGAAAGGCGATGTGCAACCACGAGGATCAGTGGGTCCAGAGATTGAACCAAGCGATTACCAGGAGTCGAAACACCGCACGTGGAGAGTATCTGTGGAGCTCTGGAAGGCTTAGCAAAGGGGTTAGCAATTATCAAAACAGCAATGCAAAAGTTGAAAGAATGCTCAACGACGGTACTGTGCTGGTCCTAGGCTAGACCGTACTAGAGACGCGAGCTAGATCACCAACGATGTCACGACGCGACACAACAAGCACTGTATGATGATATAGCACCCTGAAAAGCGATCCGAGATGCAGAAAATTACTAGGATGGCGAGTGTCTAGAACTGATCTACGGGGTCTAAAAAGAGGTTAGCCCCAAAAATTTTTTCGAATTTTTTATTTTGCTCCGGAAAGCGCGCAGGCGCCAAAAAAATATCGCTATACGGCCGATGGAGAAAAGTGATCCCAAGCCGAAAACCAGTATAGCCAGAAATTTTTTTTGGAGGCGGTTCCAGACTTTTTTTTTTTTTTCTCTCCTTCTGGACTTACGACCGGACTCTTAGCTCGACACGGACTTTAGCGGAACACGGAAACAACAAAGAAGGAAAGTCAAAAGAAATAACTAGGAAATAATGACTCAACTCGGACTCGTGCGCGGCAGGAAAGGTGATCGGATCCGTGTCGCGGTAGGAAGGCGGTGGCGGAGTTTTAGGGTTTATGGTGGCAGGGTATATGGCGGCGGAATATGGTGGTGGTGATCGGCGAGTGTGGCGGTGACTAGTATGATTAGAACTCGAAACTCTAAGGGACGAGACACTAAGACCAGCAACTCGACGCGACGATGTAGACACAAATTCAACAATGCAAAACTGAAAGATAATGCGAGGCGTAGATTGGTTATGGGATGGATCTAAACTCTAACTGTGTTTTTGGCTTTTTTCGTGGGTTATAGGTAAAAACAGATCTAATCTACGAAAAACAGTAAAATCTCACCGAGCAACCTGAAATCTGATACCATTGATAGGGCAAAGGTGTCCGATCTTTCGATGAGATGGCGATAATCGATTTGGTGGAGTTCGGGCTTGACGATCCGACTACACGTGCGAGCACGAGCGCCAATGCAATCGCTAGGCCAATCTCCTGGAGGTTACCGATCCTGCGTGAACACGATCAGCCTGACCAGCGAGGGTCTTAATTCCTACCTGAAATCGAGAACAAGTAAGAACAATATTGCAATCAAGATATTGCGGATTAAGAGGAAGCTTTATTGAAAGAGGTGGGATCCTGAATAGGTGCGAAGTACAAGAGGCCTCTGCGACGCTCGAGCCTTGGCGAAGTTGCGACTATGGCTAACTTAATGTCTAAACAAAATCCGAGTCTAGAGGTTCGGCTATGGGCGTATTTAGGGCGAAAAGGTGGGGTTTCGCCAGCCATGGAAGTGGTGGCCGAATCCAACCCTAAAGTCCTTTTCCCCTCAAATACGGACTCTAAAAAGTGGCTAATAAAATCCTGCGAAAATTACATGGGCCTGGCCCAAAATAAAGGTGTCGCAGCACCATATTATGCTATGGACGAATTCGTAAAGTATTGATCTTTAATATTTCGTCCAAGCCTTCTTTCTTCATTATGGTGCCTCAAAGTTCTGAAATCTTCATCTCTTGCGTGGCCTTCTCTTGGATCATCACATGCTTGCTGCCATCTCCATACATGGCCATGCTCCAATGCTTGTCTCTCATCCATGCTTGGTCCATCATTCCTAAGAGTAAGAATGTATCTGATTTAGGCAGCATCATATTCTCATGTATGTAAGGAATAGTTCCAAGAAAGGAAAGTACCTGATAGTTAAGTTGTTTGGCACGAGATCTTGTGATGGGTCCTTGTATGTGTGTTGCTGTAGGTACAACGGTTGTATCAATAGTAGGGATGTCCACATCAAGCGC
>OU342735.1:260460642-260634590 GCA_910589765.1 Avena atlantica | reverse complement strand
ATTGATACAACCCGTTGTACCTACAGCAACACACATACAAGGACCCATCACAAGATCCCGTGCCAAACAACTTAACTATCAGGTACTTTCGTTTCTTGGAACTATTCCTTACATACATGAGAATATGATGCTGCCTAAATCAGATACATTTCTTACTCTTAGGAATGAAGGACCAAGCATGGATGAGAGGGACAAGCATTGGAGCATGGCCATGCATGGAGATGGCAGCAAGCATGTGATGATCCAAGAAGGCCACGCATGAAGATTTCAGAACTTTGAGGCCACCATATGAAGAGAAAGAGGCTTGGACGAAATATTCAAGATCAATACTTTACGAATTCGTCCATAGCATAATATGGTGCTGCGACACCTTTATTTTGGGCCAGGCCCATGTAATTTTCGCAGGATTTTAATTAGCCACTTTTTAGAGTCCGTATTTGAGGGAAAAGGACTTTTAGGGTTGGATTCGGCCACCACTTCCTTGGCTGGCCGAAACCCCACCTTTTCGCCCTTAAATACACCCCTAGCCGAACCTCTAGACTCGGATTTTGTTTAGACATTAAGTTAGCCATAGTCGCAACTTCGCCAAGGCTCGAGCGTCGCAGAGGCCTCTTGTACTTCGCCACCTATTCAGGATCCCACCTCTTTCAATAAAGTTTTCCTCTTAATCCGCAATATCTTGATTGCAATATTGTTCTTACTTGTTCTCGATTTCAGGTAGGAATTAAGACCCTCGCTGGTCAGGCTGATCGTGTTCACGCAGGATCGGTAACCTCCAGGAGATTGGCCTAGCGATTGCATTGGCGCTCGTGCTCGCACGTGTAGTCGGATCGTCAAGCTCGAACTCCACCAAATCGATTATCGCCATCTCATCGAAAGATCGGACACCTTTGCCCTATCAAGTGGTATCAGATTTCAGGTTGCTCGGTGAGATTTTACTGTTTTTCATAGATTAGATCTGTTTTTACCTATAACCCACGAAAAAGCCAAAAACACAGTTAGAGTTTAGATCCATCCCATAACCAATCTACGCCTCGCATTATCTTTTCAGTTTTTGCATTGTTGAATTTGTGTCTACATCGTCGCGTCGAGTTGCTGGTCTTAGTGTCTCGTCCCTTAGAGTTTCGAGTTCTAATCATACTAGTCACCGCCACACTCGCCGATCACCGCCACCATATTCCGCCGCCATATACCCTGCCACCATAAACCCTAACACTTCGCCACCGCCTCCCTACCGCGACACGGATCCGATCACCTTCCCTGCCGCGGCACGAGTCCGAATTGAGTCCTTATTTCCTAGTTATTTCTTTTGACTTTCCTTCTTTGTTGTTTCCGTGTTCCGCAAAAGTCCGTGTCGAGCTAAGAGTCCGGTCGTAAGTCCAGAAGGAGAGCAATCAAAAAAAAAAAAAAAAAAAAAAAAAATTTCTGGCTATACTGGTTTTCGGCTTTGGGGATCACTTTTCTCCATCGGACGTTTATAGCGATATTTTTTTTTGGCGCCTGCGCGCTTTCCGGACAAAATAAAAAATTTCAAAAAAATTTTTGGGGGCTAACCTCTTTTTAGACCCCGTAGATCAGTTCTAGACAACCACTCGCCATCCTAGTCATTTTCTGCATCTCGGATCGCTTTTCAGGGTGCTATATCATCATACAGTGCTTGTTGTGTCGCGTCGTGACATCGTTGGTGATCTAGGCTCGCGTCTCTAGTACGGTCTAGCCTAGGACCAGCACAGTACCGTCGTTGAGCATTCTTTCAACTTTGCATTGCTGTTTTGATAATTGCTAACCCCTTTGCTAAGCCTTCCCAGAGCTCCACAGATACTCTCCACGTGCGGTGTTTCGACTCCTGGTAATCGCTTGGTTCAATCTCTGGACCCACTGATCCTCGTGGTTGCACATCGCCTTTTCCTGCTGTTTGGTAAGAACTTGTAAGAGCTTCGTATATTGCTTGACGGATTACGCGTGACTTCCACCATATTCCTGTCGTATATACCTGTGCTTTTTAAGGACTAACCATGACAGATACTTCGCGAAACCCTGCCACCATGACGAACGAAGAGCTACATGCCCACTTCTCCGCGCTCCTGGTCAGTCGCGCTGAAGATGTGGATACGCGCCTAGGGGAGTTTGACACCAAGCTCACCAACGCCGTGGACAAGATCGATGGACTCGAGAAATCCTTCAGCGCCAAGCTTGACGTTCGGTTCAAGGAGCTTCTGAATCGATTGCCCGCACCCGCACCGGCACCCACACATGGCGCACGGCGCGTTCCGATCACGGGTCGGACTGCTGGTTCGGCTCCCGCCGCACCCCCGGCGGCTCCTGCTGCGACTGACGTTCCTCAGTCTTCCGCGGCTGCTGCTGCGACATTGGGGACAGACGACGGGTACTACTACGACCCCGACGAGACGATCTGTTTGACGAGGAGGTTGAACAACCTCCACAGGTACCTGCTGGTCGCCCCCGACATTACTACCGCAACGCTCGCCCACCGGTACGTAATGATGATGATCATTGCAAAGCTTAAATTAAATATTCCGTCTTTTGAGGGTAAATATAATCCTGATGCATATCTTACATGGGAGATGGAAGTAGAACAACGTTTTGCATGCTTAAAATATCCTGAGAATATGCGTGTTAGTGCTGCTACATGTGAATTTACTAAATTTGCTTCCCTTTGGTGGTCTGAGTATTGTCGTTTAAATCCTACTACTATTCCTAGTACTTGGACTGCTTTAAAAACTGCTATGCGTGTACGTTTTGTACCTCCCACTTATCAACGTGATTTACTAAAGAATCTGACACGCTTAGAGCAAGGGAAAAATTCTGTAGAAGAGTATTATCAGGAATTGCAAACGGGGATGGTTAGGTGTGGTCTTGTTGAATCTAATGAACAAATGCTTGCACGTTTCTTGTGGATTTAAACAAGGACATTCAGCACATATTAGATTATAAGGAATATAATTCTATCACTCGTTTGTTTCATCTTGCTTGCAAAGCTGAACGTGAAGTGCAGGATCGCCAAACACCATGGAGGAGGACTAATAATTCTGCAGGTCGCACATCCACTTGGACATCCCGACAATCAGCGCCTCCTCGTGATTCGCCTCCAGCTACTACTACATCCAAGGCCACCACAAGATTTCCAGCTGCTCCTCCACCATCATCCAATGCTCCTGCTCGTAGTGCATCTTCTATGGCTTCCACGGGTAAGACAAAGGATATACAATGCCGCAAGTGCTGGGGTTTTGGTCATATTGAGAGACAGTGCACAACACAACGTGTGATGATGGTGCGAGAAGATGGTGAATACGATTCAGCGAGTGACTTCGATGAAGATACACTAGCCCTTATTTCTGCTCGAGATGGAGACAATTCTGATGATGATGAAGAGCCAGAGGTAATGGGAGCTGAAGCTGCTGATCAATACAAGAGTTTAATTACACAACGCGTGTTGAGTGTGCAATTGAGCAAATCTGAGCAAGATCAACGCCACAACCTGTTCCAAACACGTGGTGTTGTCAAGGAAAGAGCTATACGGATCATCATTGATGGAGGGAGTTGTAATAATCTGGCCAGTGTTGACATGGTAGAGAAGCTTGCGCTTCCAACAAGACAACGCCCACATTCATACTACATCCAATGGTTTGAGAGTTCTCGCAAGATCAAGGTAACAAGAACGGTACGCGTGCATTTTACTATTGGTACATATTCTGATTTTTGTTGATTGTGATGTTGTACCTATGCAAGCTTGTTCTTTGTTACTTGGTAGACCATGGCAATTTGATAGAGAATCTGTTCATAATGGCAAAACTAATCACTATTCTCTTATACATGATGGAAAGAAAATTGGTTTAAAACCTATGACTCCCGAACAGATTTTAAAAGATGATCTTGCTAGAGCTAGTAGAGCTAAAACCGAGGAGAAAAATAAAAGTGAGAATCAGATTGTTGCTGCAGATTTTATACCACCAAAGAACACTAAATCTGATTCTACACATGCTACTGAAATTCGTTTGAAGAGTCCATGTATGCTTGCAAATAAAATTGATATTGCTGAACTAGATGTAACCAATACTCAATGTTATGCAATTGTCTGCAAAGAGGTTTGTTTTCATTTGAGGATATGCCTCCTTCTTTGCCACCCGCTGTTGCTAACCTTTTGCAGGAATATGAGGACGTCTTTCCCGCTGAGTTGCCACCAGGACTACCTCCTATTAGAGGAATTGAGCATCAAATTGATCTAATTCCTGGTGCCACGTTGCCCAACCGCGCGCCATATAGAACCAATCCAGAGGAGACAAAGGAGATACAACGCCAAATTCAGGAACTACTCGACAGAGATCATATTCGTGAGTCCCTTAGCCCTTGTGCTGTTCCTATTATTTTGGTACCTAAGAAAGATGGTTCTTCGCGCATGTGTACTGATTGTAGAGCTATCAATAATATTACTATTCGATATCGTCATCCTATTCCACGTTTAGATGACATGCTTGATGAATTGAGTGGCTCTACCATGTTTTCTAAAGTTGATTTGCGTAGTGGTTACCACCAGATTCGTATGAAATTAGGAGATGAATGGAAAACAGCATTTAAAACTAAGTTCGGTTTATATGAGTGGTTAGTAATGCCTTTTGGTTTAACTAATGCACCTAGCACTTTCATGAGATTAATGAACGAAGTTTTACGTGCTTTCATTGGACGTTTTGTGGTAGTCTACTTTGATGATATTCTGATTTATAGCAAATCTTTAGAGGAACATTTGGACCATTTACGTGCTGTTTTCAATGCTTTACGTGATGCACGTTTGTTTGGTAACCTTGAGAAGTGCACCTTTTGCACCAATCGAGTTGCGTTTCTTGGCTATGTTGTTACATCACAGGGTATTGAAGTGGATCCAGCCAAGATTGAAGCTATTGAGAATTGGCCGCAGCCCAAGACGGTCACACAAGTGAGGAGTTTTCTTGGCCTCGCTGGTTTTTATAGGCGCTTTGTTAAAGACTTTGGATCAATTGCCGCGCCGCTGAATGAGCTTACCAAGAAGGATGTGCCCTTTGTTTGGGGCGATGCACAACAACAGGCCTTCGTCATATTGAAAGATAAGCTAACACATGCTCCCTTACTCCAACTTCCTGATTTTACTAAGACTTTTGAGCTTGAATGTGATGCTAGTGGAATTGGTTTGGGAGGGGTGTTATTACAAGAGGGAAAACCTGTTGCATATTTTAGTGAGAAATTGAGTGGGGCTAGTCTGAACTATTCTACTTATGATAAAGAATTATATGCGTTGGTTCGGACATTAGAAACTTGGCAACATTATCTATGGCCCAAGGAATTTGTTATTCATTCTGATCATGAATCTTTGAAGCATATTCGTAGTCAAGCTAAGTTGAATCGTCGTCATGCAAAGTGGGTTGAATTTATTGAGTCTTTTCCTTATGTTATCAAACACAAAAGGGTAAAGATAATATTATTGCTGATGCTTTGTCACGCCGTTATGCTTTGTTATCTCAACTTGACTTCAAAATATTGGATTGGAAACTATTAAGGAACAATATGTGCATGATGCTGAATTTAAAGATGTGTTGCAGAATTGTAGAGATGGTAGAACTTGGAACAAGTTCGTCTTCAATGATGGATTTGTGTTCCGTGCTAACAAACTATGCATTCCAGATAGCTCTGTTCGTCTTTTGTTGTTACAGGAGGCGCATGGAGGAGGATTGATGGGACACTTTGGTGTCAAGAAGACGGAGGATGTTCTTGCTGCACACTTCTTTTGGCCACGTATGCGTCGAGATGTTGAGAGATTTGTGGCACGCTGCACTACTTGTCAAAAAGCTAAGTCTCGCCTTAATCCACATGGTTTATATACGCCTCTTCCTGTTCCTAGTGTTCCTTGGGAGGATATTTCTATGGACTTTGTTTTGGGATTGCCACGAACACAGAAGGGGAGGGATAGTATTTTTGTTGTTGTGGATCGGTTTTCTAAGATGGCACACTTTATTCCTTGTCATAAAACGGATGATGCTGCGCATATTGCTGATTTGTTCTTTCGTGAAATTGTTCGTTTGCATGGTGTGCCAAATACTATTGTCTCTGATCGTGATACTAAATTTCTTAGCCACTTTTGGAGATGTTTATGGGCTAAGTTGGGGACTAAATTGTTGTTTAGTACTACATGTCATCCCCAAACTGATGGTCAAACTGAAGTAGTAAATAGAACTTTGTCTACTATGTTACGGGCTGTTTTAAAGAAGAACTTAAAATTGTGGGAAGAGTGTTTACCTCATATAGAATTTGCTTATAATCGTTCATTGCATTCTACCACAAAGATGTGCCCATTTGAGATTGTGTATGGTTTTGTTCCTCGTGCACCTATTGATTTATTGCCTTTACCTTCTTCGGTGCAACATAATTTGGATGCTACACAACGCGCTGAAATGATATTAAACTTGCATAAGACTACTAAAGATAACATTGAACACATGAATGCTAAGTATAAACTTGCTGGGGATAAAGGGAGAAAGCATGTTGTGTTTGATGTTGGCGATCTTGTTTGGTTACATTTGCGTAAAGATCGTTTTCCTGATTTACGCAAGTCTAAGTTAATGCCACGTGCTGCTGGTCCCTTTAAGGTGTTAGAGAGAATCAATGATAATGCATATAAACTTGAGTTGCCTGCAGACTTTGGTACGGTTAGTCCTACATTTAACATTGCAGATTTGAAGCCTTACTTTGGTGAGGAAGATGAGATTGCGTCGAGGACGACTTCAATTCAAGAAGGGGAGCATGATGTGGACATCCCTACTATTGATACAACCGTTGTACCTACAGCAACACACATACAAGGACCCATCACAAGATCCGTGCCAAACAACTTAACTATCAGGTACTTTCGTTTCTTGGAACTATTCCTTACATACATGAGAATATGATGCTGCCTAAATCAGATACATTTCTTACTCTTAGGAATGAAGGACCAAGCATGGATGAGAGGGACAAGCATTGGAGCATGGCCATGCATGGAGATGGCAGCAAGCATGTGATGATCCAAGAGAAGGCCACGCATGAAGATTTCAGAACTTTGAGGCCACCATAATGAAGAAAGAGGGCTTGGACGAAATATTCAAGATCAATACTTTACGAATTCGTCCATAGCATAATATGGTGCTGCGACACCTTTATTTTGGGCCAGGCCCATGTAATTTTCGCAGGATTTTAATTAGCCACTTTTTAGAGTCCGTATTTGAGGGGAAAAGGACTTTTAGGGTTGGATTCGGCCACCACTTCCTTGGCTGGCCGAAACCCCACCTTTTCGCCCTTAAATACACCCCATAGCCGAACCTCTAGACTCGGATTTTGTTTAGACATTAAGTTAGCCATAGTCGCAACTTCGCCAAGGCTCGAGCGTCGCAGAGGCCTCTTGTACTTCGCACCTATTCAGGATCCCACCTCTTTCAATAAAGTTTTCCTCTTAATCCGCAATATCTTGATTGCAATATTGGTTCTTACTTGTTCTCGATTTCAGGTAGGAATTAAGACCCTCGCTGGTCAGGCTGATCGTGTTCACGCAGGATCGGTAACCTCCAGGAGATTGGCCTAGCGATTGCATTGGCGCTCGTGCTCGCACGTGTAGTCGGATCGTCAAGCTCGAACTCCACCAAATCGATTATCGCCATCTCATCGAAAGATCGGACACCTTTGCCCTATCATGTCTTCATGGAGTTTCTTCATTGTTTGGGCACGCTTGACAACGTCCATATTGGCACGTTCATGAAGCGGTAGTGGAAGGAGATCGAGCGCGGTGAGGGGCTCGAAGCCATAGACGATCATGAACGGGCTTCTCATGGTGGCGGAGTGCTTGGCGCGGTTGTAGGCGAACTCGGCGTGTGTAATACATTCCTCCCAGTCTTTAAGGTTCTTCTTTATCAACACCCGGAGGAGGGTGCCAAGGCTTCGATTGACGACCTCGGTTTGTCCATCGGTTTGAGGATGCGAGGCGGACGAGAAGAGGAGCTTGATGCCGAGCTTGGCCATGAGAGTCTTCCAAAAGTAGCTCATGAATTTGACGTCGCGGTCGGAGATGATTGTTCTTGGTACACCGTGTAGCCAAATTATTTCCCTGAAAAACAAATTTGCTACATGTGAAGCATCATCGGTCTTATGGCACGGAATGAAGTGTGCCATTTTTGAAAAGCGATCCACTACCAAAAATATAGAGTCATGTCCATGTTTAGATCTAGGCAAGCCTAACACAAAGTCCATGCTAATGTCCGACCAAGGTGCATGAGGAATAGGCAATGGCATATAAAGACCAAAGGGGTTAGACTTAGACTTAGCTTGGATACATGTAGTGCATCGTTGGACGTGGCGCTCCACGTCGCGCTTCATCTTTGGCCAAAAGTAGTGAGTGGAGAGCATTTCATATGTCTTGTCACGGCCAAAGTGACCCATAAGGCCTCCACCATGGGACTCTTGAAGAAGCAAAATTTGGAGAGATGACTTCGAAATGCAAAGCTTGTTTTGTTTGAAAAGAAAACCCTTATGCAAATAGAAATCATCAATCCCTATGTCTATTGAACATCTTGCAAAAATTGGTCCAAAGAAAGGGTCGGACACGTACAAAGATTTGATGTCATCAAGACCCAAGACATTTACTTCGAGCCGCGTAAGAAGGTTTGTGTTTTTTCGAGACAAGGCGTCTGCTACTACATTTTCTTTGCCCTTCTTGTATTTGACAATGTAAGGAAAAGACTCCATGAACTCAACCCATTTGGCGTGCCTTTTACTCAAATTGGCTTGGCCCTTAAAATACTTCAACGACTCATGGTCGGAATGGATGATAAATTCTTTGGTCCAAAGATAGTGTTGCCACACTTGCAGGACTCGAACCAAGGCGAAAAGTTATTTGTCATAAATGGGATAGTTAAGGCGTGCACCATCAAGTTTCTCACTATTGTATGCAATAGGACGCCCATTTTGCATAAGGACGCCACCAATGCCAATACCACTAGCATCACATTCAATCTCAAAGGTTTTTGTGAAATCCGGTAATGCAAGAAGTGGTGCTGCGGTGAGCCTCGTTTTGAGCTCATCAAACGCCTTTTGTTGTGCTTTTCCACAAACGAATGTGACATTTTTCTTGGTCAATTCGTTGAGGGGGAAAGCAATGGTAGAAAAGTCTTTCACAAAGCGACGGTAAAAGCTAGCCAACCCATGAAAACTACGAAGTCCACTAACATTGGTCGGTATGGGCCAATCTCGTATGTCCTTAACTTTTGAGACATCAACTTCAATGCCATTAGAAGACACAAAAAAACCAAGGAAAATCAGCTTGTCTTTTGCAAAAGTGCACTTTGGGAGATTAGCATAAAGCTTTTCATGACGAAGGATTTGAAGGACCTCCTTAACATGAGTAACATGCTCCTCTAGTGACTTGCTATAGACAAGGATGTCATCAAAGTAAACAACTACACTCTTTCCAATGAGAGATCTCAAAATATGGTTCATGAGGCGCATGAAGGTAGATGGGTCATTTGATAAGCCAAAAGGCATAACCAACCATTCATAGAGACCAAGCTTGGTCTTGAAAGCGGTTTTCCACTCATCACCTTCGGCCATGCGAATTTGATGGTAACCACTACGAAGATCAATTTTCGAAATATAGTGGCTCCACATAACTCATCAAGCATGTCATCAAGACGCGGTATAGGATGTCGATAACGCATGGTGATAGCATTGATTGGACGGCAGTCCATGCATAACCGCAACGTATCATCCGTTTTTGGAACTAGAATCACGGGGACCGCGCTTGGGCTAGTGCTTACTTGGATCAAACCTTTGGAGACGAGTTGGTTGATTTGACTTCCTATCTCCTTCGTCTCTTCCGGGTTTCGTGCGATACGCGACGCGGTTTGGGAGTGGGGCGCTGGGTATGAGGTCGATGCGGTGCTCGATTCCACGAAGAGAAGGTAGGCCATGAGGAAGCTCTTCGGGAAATACATCACGGAATTCCTGCAAAATAGCCATCAAAGAAGGAGGAACATTTGTCAAGTCATTAGTTCCTTGCGCTAGTACCTTGCAAACAAGGACATAGTGCAAGATGGATGGGTTGTTCCGCACTTCTCTCATCTCACTTTTGGTGGCAAGAAGAACACTCTTAGTTTTTCCACTCGAGTTTGGCTTGTGGCACTCACTCACTATGGTGTGGTTCTCTCGCTCACCACTCTTTTCACAAGGTGTTTTTGTGTATTGCGCTCTCGCTAAAGCCTTTGCATTCTCCGCAATTATTTGGCTAGGAGTCATTGGTTGCAACACACAAGTTTTATCAAGCCATTTGAAGGTATAAGTGTTTGAGTGACCATCATGCAAAGCATGCTTGTCATATTGCCACGGCCTTCCGAGCAACATATGGAAAACCGTCATTGGGACCACGTCACATTCCACAGTGTCCTTGTAGGGCCCAATTGAGAACGTTACTAAGACGGTGTGCTTGATCTTGACGGATCCTTGGTCACTTAGCCATTGGATATGGTAGGGGTGTTTCTGCGGATGGAGTGTGAGGTTGAGTTTCTCACACAATTCTGTGCTTGCAAGATTGTGGCAACTCCCTCCATCGATGACAACTTTGATGGACTTCCCATTGATGCCGGCACGAGTTTGGAAGATGTTTGATCGTTGGTCTTCATTCTCATTGGCTTGAGTAGTTAAGACCCTTGTGACCACAAGCGATGGACTTGCGTCATGCTCACACACAAGAAGTTCTTGGTCCTCTTCCAAATGTTGCCTTGCCATGGCTTCCTTGACCCTTGCATCAAACTCTTCTTCACTCAAGTATTCTTCATCGCCGTTGTCATGGATGAATAAAACTTTCTTGTTTACACATGCGGCCGACTTGTGTCCTTTGCCACCACACTTGTAGCATTCACCATTGAATGGTTGATCATCCCTTGTGTATTTGCCACTTGGGGGATGTTTTCCTTGAGGGAGTGTTGGCTTGAAGGGAAGCTTGGTGGTACTTGAGGATCTTCCACTTGGTGTTGTTGGAGTAGTGGTTGGTGCTTTCTTGTAGGTGAAGTACGTCTTTGGCTTGTTGTACTTGATGTCCTCTTGCACTTGACGCTCGGCCTTTGATGCGATGTGCACAAGCTCAACCATGTTGTTGTACTTTTGGAACTAGGTGATGCGCTTGATTTGATGGTTCAAGCCATTGAGGAAGCGTGCCATTGTTTGTTCATGATGCTCTTCAATGTTGGCACGGATCATGTTGAGCTCCATTTGCTTGAAGTACTCTTCCACGGTCTTTGTCCCTTGACTAATCGTTTCAAGCTTGTTGAAGAGGTCACGCGTGTAGTGCGAAGGAACAAAGTGGGATCTCATATGGGCCTTCATATCTTGCCAAGTTGAGATTGGAGGCTCTTCTTTTCCTTGTCGAGCGAGTTGGACTTGTTCCCACCAAAGGTTGGCATACTCATCGAACTCGAGGGATGCCATGGCCATCATCTTCTCATTGCTATAATTGTGCGTGCGGAAGATCTTGTCAACCTTGAGTTCCCACGAGAGATATTCTTTGGGTTCATTGGAACCGGTAAACTTGGGCATCGTGAATTTGAGCTTGCCGAAAGTTGATTTTGGCGGTCATCATCATCATCCGAGCTCTCATGTCTTGCTTGGTGATGGTTGCGTTGCTCTTGTGGTTGTTGAGGTGCCGCGTTTGGTGGTGGAACTTGGTTTTGACGACGAGCTTGGGGAGCTTGCTCGTGTTGTTGGCGCGGTTGAGGACGAGGAGGACGTTGTTGATCCTCACGACGAGCTTGGGGAGCTTGCTCTTGTTCTTGTCGTGGGTGATGCCGAGGAGTATTGTCTTGCGCCCTGTGGCGAGGAGGACGTCGAGCCGCATGCGCAATGGACTGCTCTCCTTCTTCTTGATGTGGAGGAGGCTCGTCATGATGATCATGTTGCCGACGTTGACGATCATGTCGATGATGACGCCTTGGTGGATCTTCGAGTTCTTCACGTCGATGGTGATCTTGTTCGTCCTCTTCGGATGCTTCACTTGTTGTTGAAAGAACATGTCGATGGCGATGGGCTTGCTGGTCCATGTGAGGTTGCTCTTGTTGAATCACAAGTGCCCTTGGTTGTGGCCGGTTCGCTTCATTTCTTGGAGGTCTTGCGGAGAGGTCACCATCGTAGCTTGACGTTGCGGCGTGTCGCGGAGATGGTACCGCTTGAGAAGAGCTCATGGATTGAAGGACGGGTCCATCCCGGTGCCTTGAAGCGTGACGGCGAGGTGCACTTGATTCACTTGAGGAGTGCCGAGATGAGCTTGAGTCGCGCGAGCATGGCCTTGCTAGCCCATCAATGAGGCGTTGAAGCTTCTCATCCGTTGATGCGAGGGCGCGACCAAGAGCTTCATTTTGATGACCGAAGTTGTGTTGCATGGCATGCATTTGGCCTCGGACTTCTTCGAAGCGGTTGTCGATGTTCTTGAACTCCACGCGGGCTTCACTAAATTGTTCATCTTTGCGCCGCTCGAGAGCTTCACAATGGTAGTTGAATTCTCCTCGGACCTTCCAATGGTCCCATCTTGTCATGAATTGTGTGTAGTCCTCCGGAGGTGGTGGTTGGGACGGCTCGCCATTCCTGTCCATGATGCAAAGCCGACAAGGGTTGTATAAGGAGAATAAGGGTGCGTAGAGTTAGCCTTTTACCTCACCTTGGAGATTATATCAAACCAATTTCCACACAAAGGAGCGAACAGCGTGCAAAGTGAAATGGTAAAGAAACTCACAAACAAATATGCTACAACTCTCAAAAGCTTTAGGTGGATGGTTAGGATTGTGGAAAACCAAACGAAACGATCCAAGCAAAAGGTCATTGTCCTAAGTGGTAAAGACCCAAAGATCAAAAGCAAAAGGATACGATCTACAAAAACACGGAAGACGAACACGTGGAGAAAAACGGGGTTAGCACGACTATGAAAATGAGCACAAAAGGTCCTAACGAAGACTACGCTCGGTTGTCGTGCCAACTCAAGGAGAGACCACAACTCGTTTGCCAAAAGAGGATAAGAAATAGATTTGTGCACTTGCCTTGGTGCGCTCTTTGTTCTCTCTTTTTGGCTTACAAGCTTGGTATTCTCTTTGTATTGGGAGACTATGTATCTTTATATTTTTTTTCCTTCTTTTTTTTTGATTCTTTTCCTTTTTCTCTCTTTCTATGCTACTATGTTAACTTTTGTATTTGTCCTCACACTCTCACTTTCCAAAGGCAAGTGCACAATGCTTAGACAAACACAAAATGAGTTGATCTCATAGGATAGATACACACAAAGGAAGATATGGGGCTGTCAAAGTGGCGCAAGTTATACCTTTGGTATTGTTGACGACTTGCAACCGTTGGTGGGGATGATATTCGAGTGTCGCGGTGTCGTTGAGCGCGTGGTGACTTTGATGCGGAAGCTTGTGTTAAAATGGCGACAAACACGCGAAACACGAACAAGCTAAAGAGGGAAAGTCAGCAAACGAAGTTGAGGAGTCAAGAGAAGAAGAAAAAGTTTCTGTGACGCGCGGTAGTACCGCCAGACACGACCGGTAGTACCGGACGACGGTAGTACCGCCTGCGTGACCGGTAGTACTGCTGGTCGCAGAACAAGAACGAGATCCACTTGACACAAACCTCAAATTCGTGGGAATCTGACCGAAAGGCTAGGCTAGGAACAACAGGGGCTATAGATCGACTCCAAAAGCAACAGATCTATGGACCAAAACCACGAAAAACTCACCAAATCCAAAGATCGATCCGAAGGCAAATTGGGGCTCTTTTTGGTGGGATTTTCGATTTTAAGGGGGATAAAAGAAAAATTGGGGGGAAATTCGTGATCAACCTTGCTCTTGATACCAATATGTTATGGGGTAACCTCTTGGGGTGGCCCGATCTTTCACGAATCTCCACGGGAAACGAGGGGAAAGCGGTGGACGGGGGAAGAAGGGATGAAAACCACGAACAAACGCACACAAATCACGATACACGCCGATAACTCACGCTGGTGGCAACCGGTCCAACATAATCCCTAGGATCGGTGTTGGGCGAAGCTCTCTCTCCACGACCAACAACGGGGGCAAGATGCTTGGGGAGATCTTGACGACTTGGGGGCGAGAAACCGAGAACCCAAGGCCTTGTACAACTTGAACGCACTAGGCAAGATCCAAGAGGAGGGTGGATAATAGGGTGCCCCTTGGTAGGAGCATGAGACCAATAGGTTGAGAGATCCTCAAAGGGTGTCCTTAATCTATTATTATCCAAGTCTAGGGTTTACAATGGAGGGTGGGGGCTATTTATAGGCCAACCACATAAACAGGGGTATTTTAGGAACAAATAGCGAAATATAGGGAGGATTACAGGGCGCTGGGCCGATTTAACACGATCAGGTTCACGCACGTCCGGTAGTACCGGTCTAGCACGTCCGGTAGTACCGGTCATGCGGTAGTACCGCTTCCGGGTCGGTAGTACCGCTTGTAGTCCTGGGACTTCCATTGGCGTCTTCAGCGGGGAGCGGTAGCAGGGGGCCGTAGTACCGGTTCCATAACCGGTAGTACCGCTGGAGACAGAGAGTTTTGGGGCGTCTGTTGGCGTCTTCAGCGGGGAGCGGTAGCAGGGGGCGGTAGTGCCGCTGGGCGGTAGTACCGGTTCCAGGTCCGGTAGTACCGCTGGCGACAGAGGGTTTTTGGCTTCTTTCGCTGGTGTGCCTCCGTTCACTGGGTCCTTCTCTTCGTACCTGATGATGCACAAGGTATGCGTATGAAGTAGCAGGCCATCCAAGGGTGTATCGAAGTCACACAAGGAGAGGTGCGAGTTCACCTTAGCTTGTAGGAGTTTGGCTCGGGCGCGAGTCATGGGCCCACTTGGGGAGCTCGTGGGAGTAGATGTAGTAGCGTTCGTAGGACGGGCTGCATCACGTACCGTTCTTGTTACCTTGATCTTGCAAGAACTTTCAAACCATTGGATGTAATATGAATGTGCGCGTTGTCTTGTTGGAAGCGCAAGCTTCTCTACCATGTCAACACTAGCCAGATTATTACAACTCCCTCCATCAATGATGATCCGTATAACTCTTTCCTTGACAATACCACGTATTTGGAACAGGTTGTGGCGTTGATCTTGCTCAGATTTTCTCAATTGCACACTCAACACACGTTGTGTAATTAAGCTCTTGTATTGATCAGCAGCTTCAGCTCCCATTACCTCTGTCTCTTCATCAGCATCAGAATTGTCTCCATCTCGAGCAGAAATAAGGGCTAGTGTATCTTCATCAAAGTCACTCGCTGAATCGTATTGACTATCCTCCCGCACCATCATCACACGTTGTGTTGTGCACTGTCTCTCAATATGACCAAAACCCCAGCACTTGCGGCATTGTATATCCTTTGTCTTACCTGTGGAAGCATAGAAGATGCACTACGAGCAGGAGCATTGGATGATGGTGGAGGAGCAGCTGGAAATCTTGTGGTGGCCTTGGATGTGGTAGTAGCTGGTAGCGAATCACGAGAAGGAGGTGCTGATTGTCGAGATGTCCAAGTGGATGTGCGACCTGCAGAATTATTAGTCCTCCTCCATGGTGTTTGGCGATCCTGCACTTCACGTTCAGCTTTACAAGCAAGATGAAACAAACGAGTGATAGAATTAGATTCCTTATAATCCAAGATGTGCTAAATGTCCTTGTTTAATCCACCAAAGAAACTTGCAAGCATTTGTTCAGTAGATTCAACAAGACCACACCGAACCATCCCCGTTTGCAATTCCTGATAATACTCTTCTACAGAATTTTTCCCTTTCTCTAAACGTGTCAGATTCTTTAGTAAATCACGTTGATAAGTGGGAGGTACAAAACGAACACGCATAGCAGTTTTTAAAGCAGTCCAAGTACTAGGAATAGTAATAGGATTTAAACGACAATACTCAGACCACCAAAGAGAAGCAAATTTAGTAAATTCACATGTAGCAGCACTAACACGCATATTCTCAAGATATTTTAAGCATGCAAAACGTTGTTCTACTTCCATCTCCCATGTAAGATATGCATCAGGATTATATTTACCCTCAAAAGATGGAATATTTAATTTAAGCTTTGCAACATGATCATCATCACGTACCGGTGGTCGAGTGTTGCCGTAGTAATGTCGGGGACGGCCAGCAGGTACCTGTGGAGGTTGTTCAACCTCCTCGTCAAACAGATCGTCGTCGTCGGGGTCGTAGTAGTACCCGTCTGTCCCCAATGTTGCAGCAGCAGCCGCGACGGAAGTCTGAGGTGCGTCAGTCGCAGCAGCAGCCGCCTGGGGTGCAGCGGCAGCCAAACCAGCAGTCAGGCCCGTGATCGGAATGCGCCATGCGCCATGTGTGGGTGCGGGTGCGGGCAATCTGTTCAAAATCTCCTTGAACCGAGCGTCAAGCTTGGCGTTGAAGGATTTCTCGAGTCCATCGATCTTGTCCATGGCGTTGGTGAGCTTGGCGTCAAACTCCCCTAGGCGTGTATCCATGTCTTCAGCGCGACTGACCAAGAGCTCGGAGAAGTGGGCATGTAGTTCTTCGTTCGTCATTGTGGCAGGGTTCCGTGAAGTATCTGTCATGGTTAGTCCTTAAAAAGCACAGGTATATACTACGGAAATATGGTGGAAGGCACGCGTAATCCGTCAAGCAATATACGAAGCTCTTACAAGTTCTTACCAAACAGCAGGAAAAGGCGATGTGCAACGGCAAGGATCAGTGGGTCCAGAGATTGAACCAAGCGATTACCAGGAGTCGAAACACCGCACATGGAGAATATATGTGGAGCTCTTGGGAAGGCTTAGCAAAGGAGGTTAGCAATTATCAAAACAGCAATGCAAAAGTTGAAAGAATGCTCAACGACGGTACTGTGCTGGTCCTAGGCTAGACCGTACTACAAACGCGATCCTAGATCACCAACGATGTCACGACGCGACACAACAAGCAATGTATGATGATATGGCACCCTCAAAAGCGAACCGAGATGCAGAAAATCACTATGATGGCGAGTGTCTAAAACTGATCTACGGGGTCTAAAAATAGGTTATCCCCCAAATTTTTTTTTGAAATTCTTTATTTTGCTCCGGAAAGCGCGCAGGCGCCAAAAAAAATATCGCTATAACGGCGGATGGAGAAAAGTGATCCCCGGGGTCGAAAACAGTATAGCCAGAAAAAAATTTCAGAGGCGGTTCCAGACTTCCAATTTTTTATTTTTTGCTCTCCTTCTGGACTTACGACCGGACTCTGAGCTCGACACGGACTTTAGCTTAACACGGAAACAACAAAGAAGGAAAATAAAAAGAAATAACTAGGAAACAATAACTCTACTCGGACTCGTACCGCGGCAGGAAAACTGATCGGATCTGTGTCGCGGTAGGAAGGCGGTGGCGGAGTATTAGGGTTTATGGTGGCTGGGTATATGGCGGCGGAATATGGTGGTGGTGAGCGGCGAGTGTGGCGGTGACTACTATGATCAGAACTCGAAACTCTAAGGGACGAGACACTAAGACCAGCAACTCGACGCGACGATGTAGACACAAATTCAACAATGCAAAAACTGAAAAGATAATGCGAGGCGTAGATTGGTTATGGGATGGATCTAAACTCTAACTGTGTTTTTGGCTTTTTCGTGGGTTATAGGTAAAAACAGATCTAATCTACGAAAACAGTAAAATCTCACCAAGCAACCTGAAATCTAATACCACTTGATACGACAAAGGTGTCCGATCTTTCGATGAGATGATGATAGTCGATTTGGTGGAGTTCGGGCTTGACGATCCGACTACACATGCGAGAACGAGCACCAATGCAATCGCTAGGCCAATCTCCTGGAGGTTACCGATCCTGCGGGAACACGATCAGCCTGACCAGCGAGGGTCTTAGTTCCTACCTAAAATCGAGAACAAGTAAGAACTAATATTGCAATCAAGATATTGCGGATAAAGAGGAAAGCTTTATTGAAAAGGTGGGATCCTGAATAGGTGCGAAGTACCAGAGGCCTCTGCGACGCTCGAGCCTTGGCGAAATTGCGACTATGGCTAACTTAA
Organism: Avena atlantica; assembly: GCA_910589765.1. Lineage (NCBI taxonomy): Eukaryota > Viridiplantae > Streptophyta > Magnoliopsida > Poales > Poaceae > Avena > Avena atlantica. Next base: position 260,616,501 of record OU342735.1, on the reverse strand, counting down.
TGTCTAAACAAAATCCGAGTCTAGGGGGTCGGCTATGGGGAGTATTTAAGGGCGAAAAGGTGGGGTTTCGGCCAGCCATGGAAGTGGTGGCCGAATCCAACCCTAAAAGTCCTTTTCCCCTCAAATACGGACTCTAAAAAGTGGCTAATTAAAATCCTGCGAAAATTACATGGGCCTGGCCCAAAATAAAGGTGTCGCAGCACCATATTAAGCTATGGACGAATTCGTGAAGTATTGATCTTGAATATTTCGTCCAAGCCTTCTTTCTTCATTATGGTGGCCTCAAAGTTCTGAAATCTTCATCCGTGGCCCTCTCTTGGATCATCACACGCTTGCTGCCATCTCCATGCATGGCCATGCTCCAATGCTTGTCCCTCTCATCCATGATTGGTCCATCATTCCTAAGAGTAAGAAATACATTTGATTTTGGCAGCATCATATTCTCATGTATGTGAGGAATAGTTCCAAGAAACGAAAGTACCTGATAGTTAAGTTGTTTGGCACGAGATCTTGTGATGGGTCCTTGTATTTGTGTAGCTGTAGGTACAACGGTTGTATCAATAGAAGGGATGTCCACATCAGCTAGACTCACCGCCGGAATCCCCTGCCAGCGCGCGGATCTGGGTTTGATGCCCTGAAATATTCCCTTTACTTACCCCTTTGCCTATTTTATTCCCAAACTACCCCTTGTTTAGTGGTTGGCCTATAAATAAAGCCCTCACCCCTCATGTACCCCTTAGGCATAGATGATAGACTAAAGACAACCCCCATTGTGGAATCTCTAGTTTTGCCTCATCCCCTTTACCAAGGGGACCGACTATCGTCACCAACCTCGATTGGACTTTGCATCACGCATCCATCGTTCAACAAGGCCTTGGAGTTCGGTGTCTCGTCTCCAAGTTGTCAAGACCCTCCCCAAGGTGTTCTTCCCTCTCCGATGTGGATTTGAGGGAGCACGTTGACCGATCTTTCCTTGCGAGGATTCTATCGGACGGGTGGCCGCCGTTCGAGAGCAATCGTCCTTGTATCGTGTGAGTTTTGCGTGTGTTCATCGTGTTCTTCGCGAGGTGTGTGTTTGCTTCCGCTACCTTCTCCCTTTCCACTCGCTTTCCAATCGATTTGACCACGAGATCCGTGAAGATCGGGCCACCCAAGAGGTTAACCCCTTCATCATCTGGTATCAGCAGCTTTTGGTTGCCACAGATTTCTCATTGATTTGGTCTTTTCCCCATAAATTCGAAAATTTCACCAAAAATAGCCCCAATTCATGTTTTGGATCGATCTGTGATTTGAGTGCGTTTTGGTAGGTTTTGATCCATGGATTACTTGCTAAAATTGTTCATCTACCTTCCCCTGCTTTCCCATGGCCAAATTCCATCATTTGACACTCCGATCTGAAGTTTCCCATCGAGTTTCTCCACAGAAAATCAAGTTTTCGCGTTCCTGAACTTGTTCCGGCGCCAGATCCGGCGAACCGGAGCTCCCACCGGAATATCCGATCAAACCGGACCTACCACCGGAATTTCCGGCAAGAATTCCAGTCCCGCCGACCTGGTCGCCAACAGATTCAGCTTCTCACAGTTTTGAGCATAACATTTGCATTCGAATTCGGATTTTGGTGTTCTTTAGCTCGTTTCGAAGTGGAGAAGGAGCTTTACATCATAATCCACTTTTTTCATGCTATCTACTCCATCCAAATTCTGTGAGAAAGGCGGAATCCAACAATAAAGGGTGAATATCATCGACGAAAGGTATAAACATTCCGCGACTTCTCCCCACTTGCATTCCTTTGTGAACCCCACTATCTTTCGATGCAGCCCGACCTATGGTCGTTACTACATCAAGGTCTCCAACTTACGCCAAGTCGTCTTGTACTCCAAAGCTGAATCCGTTCCTCTATGCGAGCCCACTTCCTACCCTATGGAATGGTATGCTACTTCATACTCCGTCACATATGCATGATAGGTTCACACCGACTAGTACGGAGGCAAGGGAGGAAGCCCAGAACATCAAGCCCGACAAGACGGAGGCTTGGAAGAGGAGGCGGAAGAAGACAGATTGGCAGCTGCTAGGTCCAAGCGGTACTACCGGTCATCGGAACCGGTACTACCGGTCATCGGAACTGGTACTACCGGTCAGCGGTACTACCGCCGCTACTACCGCTCGTTACTGACGGCTTCAACCGTCGCTCCAGGACTGCAAGCGGTACTACCGGTCCTAGAGCGGTACTACCGGTGATGACCGGTACTACCGGTCATGTCTGTGCCTGCGCGCACCTGTTGGGCCACAGCCCATGTATTCCCCTTTACTTACCTATTCGCCTAGTTTATCCCCAAACTACCCTTGTTTAGTGGCTGGCCTATAAATAGAGCCCCCACCCCTCATGTATCCCTTAGGCATAGATGATAGACTAAAGACAACCCCCATTGTGGAATCTCTAGTTTTGCCTCATCCCCTTTACCAAGGGACCGACTATCGTCACCAACCTCGATTGGACTTTGCATCACGCATCCATCGTTGAACATGACCTTGGAGTTCGATGTCTCGTCTCCAAGTTGTCAAGACCCTCCCCAAGGTGTTCTTCCCTCTCCGATGTGGATTTGAGGGAGCACGTTGACCGATCATTCCTTGCGAGGATTCTATCGGACCGGTGGCCGCCGTTCGGGAGCAATCGGCCTTGTATCGTGTGAGTTTTGCGTGTGTTCATCGTGTTCTTCGCGAGGTGTGTGTTTGCTTCCGCTACCTTCTTCCTTTCCCGTCGCTTTCCCATCGATTTGACCACGAGATCCGTGAAGATCGGGCCACCCAAGAGAATAACTCCTCCATCATCTTTGCGAGCAACAAACACCTATTGAGACTATTTCCTCTTATGATTGCTTGGGATATGCACATTTGATACCTTGTAGATTCTGAGCAAACGTTGTGAGCACTATCTCATATAGTTATCTTGTATAGTTGTTGGCACAAGGAAGAGGCAAGTGAAAAAGAAAAAGAAAAAGAAAGAAACAAAAAAATATAGAAAAAGAAAGAAATATACATGTGCCTCATAGAATAGGAAGCACAAGCTCGATGAACATCATATAGGTGGTACTTATTGTGCATATCTTGTAACCCACCAATTTTGTGCAATCGAACTAGCGTCTCTCCTTGTACTTGTGTGACACGAGCTTATAGTCTTCCCTAGTTAATCATTTGGTTCTTAGCTCACTTTCTCCGTCGCACAAGTCCCATTTATCCCACCCTGGGTGTTTCCTTGTACATATTTCCTATCTTGTGGATTGACTTGTTCGCTTCGTGATCATTGTGGTTTTTTACTTGCCATTACAACATCTTGATTTCGGATTGGTTCTTGACATGCCACTTTTCATACCTATCCACCCTAGGCCTTGTTTGTGTGTGTTTTTTGGTTAGTAGTTGGTTTTGGTGTTCCGCGTGAACTTCACTTTGCTTGGTTTATTGCTCTCAAGTGTGGCCACTTGCACGATACGATCTTCCAAGGTAAAGTAAGGTTTGCCATTGTATCCCTAACACCCTCTAACACTTCCATATACAACACTTGGTCTTGTGAAGCATGTCTAGGGACTCCGGGACCGAGAATGATATCTATGAAGAATCCATGATGAGCCACCATGACTACGACTCCACAAGTATAGAGGACATGACGGAACACAACACCGACAATGGCTCCGCATGCTTTGAGGACCCGGAGCACTACACCTACGACGACTCGACATGCATGGAAGACTTGGAGCTCTACATCGACAATGCCTCCTCATGCATGGAGACTATGCAGCACTACACCGACAATGGCTCCACATGCTTGGGTGGTTTGGAGTACTACACCAACAATTACTCCCCAAGCATGGATGACTTCGAGTGCTGTTAAGGGTAACCCCTTGGGGTGGCCCGATCTTTCACGAATCTCTACGGGAAACAAGGGCGAAGCGGTGGACGGGGGAAGAAGGTAAGAAAACCACGAACACACGCACACAAATCACGATACACGCCGATAACTCACGCCGGTGGCAACCGGTCCAACATAATCTCTAGGATTGGTGTTGGGCGAAGCTCTCTCTCCACGCCAACAACGGGGGACGAGGTGCTTGGTGAGATCTTGACGACTTGGGGGCGGGAAACCGAGAACCGAAGGCCTTGTACAACTTGAACGCACTAGGCAAGATCCAAGAGGAGGGTGGATAATAGGGTGCTCCTTGGTAGGAGCATGAGACCAATAGATGTAAGATCCTCAAAGGGGTTTCCTTAATCTATTATTATCCAAGTCTGAGGTTTACAATAGAGGGTGGGGGCTATATATAGGCCAGCCACATAATCAGGGGTAGTTTCGGAACGAAATGGGAAAATATAGAAAGGGGTACAGGGCGCAGGGCCGAACTGATGCGTTCTGGTTCAGTCAGGACCGGTAGTACCGGTTGGGCCACCGGTAGTACCGGTCGCAACCGGTAGAACCGCTCCGCGGGCGGTAGTATCGCTGGTGGTCCTGGAGCTTCCGTCGGAGTCGCCAGTAGCGAGCGGTAGGAGTGGGCGATAGTACCGCCCACCGGTAGTACCGGTAACCGGACCGGTAGTACCGCAGGCGTCTGGAGCGTGGGGTGGTTCTTCCTGGAGCGTCCGGTAGCGGGGTCCGGTAGTACCGGGCGCCTGATCCGGTAGTACCGCTTGAGTCTGGCAGCGCCTAGTTGCTTCCGCTCCGGTTCCTCCGTCCCATGGGTCCTTCTCTTCGTACCTGATGATGCACAGTGTATGCGTATGAAGTACCAAGCCATCCAGGGGCGTATCGAAATCACACAAGGCAAGGAGCGAGTTAACCTTGGCTTGTAGGAGCTTAGCTCGGGCACGAGTCATTGGTCCACTGGGAGAGCTAGTGTTATGGGGTAACCCCTTGGGGTGGCCCGATCTTTCACGAATCTCTGCGGGAACCGAGGGTAAAACGGTGGAAGGGGAAAAGGGGATGAAATCCACGAACACACGCTCACGAAGAACCCGATGAACTCACGCACAAAAAACACGATACAAGCCGATAACTCACGCCGGTGACAACCGGTCCAACATAATCTCTAGGATCGGTGTTGGGCGAAGATCTCTCTCCACGCCAACAACGGGGGACGAGGTGCTTGGTGAGACCTTGACGACTTGGGGGCGAGAAACCAAGAACCCAAGGCCTTGTACAACTTGAACGCACTAGGCAAGATCCAAGAGGGGGATGGATAATCCGGTGCTCCTTGGTAGGAGCATGAGACCAATAGATGTAAGTTCCTCAAAGGGTTTCCTTAATCTATTATTATCCAAGTCTCCGGTTTGCAATGGAGGGTGGGGGCTATTTATAGGCCAACCACGAAAATAGGGGTATTTTAGGAACAAATAGCGAAATATAGAGAGGATTATAGGGCGCTGGCCCGACTTAACACGATCAGGTCCACCCAGGTCCGGTAGTACCGGTCCAGTACGACCGGTAGTACCGGTCAGCCGGTAGTACCGCTTCCGGGCCCGGTAGTGCCGCTTGTCGTCCTGGGACTTCCACTGGCGTCGTCTGTTGGTGGCGGTAGCAGGAGGCGGTAGTGCCGGGGTCCGGTAGTACTGCCGGAGACAGAGAGTTTTTGGCTTCTGTTGGGGTCGTCTGTTGGTGGCGGTAGCAGAGGGCGGTAGTGCCGCCGGGCGGTAGTACCGGTCGCCAGGTCCGGTAGTACCGCTGGCGACAGAGAGCATTTGGTCTCTTCCACTGGTGCTCCTCCGTTCTGTGGGTCCTTCTCTTCGTACCTGATGATGCACAAGGTATGCGTATGAAGTAGCAGGCCATCCAAGGGTGTATCGAAGTCACACAAGGAGAGGAGCGAGTTCACCTTAGCTTGAAGGAGTTTGGCTCGGGCGCGAGTCATGGGTCCACTTGGGGAGCTCGTGGGAGTAGATGTAGTAGCGGTCGTAGGACGGGCTGCATCAGCTCCCCCCCCCTTGGGAAAGAGTCGTCCTCGACTCTTCAACCTTCTCGACTTCAACTTCTCCATGGTAGGGTGAGAGGTCCTTGACATTGAATGTCGGGCTCACAAGATACTTTGATGTTGGGATATCGATGATATAGGTGTTGTTGTTGATCCTCTTTAGCACCTTGAATGGTCCATCACCTCTTAGATTGAGCTTGGAGTCGCGTTCCTTGGGGAAGCGGTCTTTACTCAAGTGTATCCACACAAGGTCGCCCTCTTCGAAGATTATCTCTTTCTTGTTCTTGTTTAGCCTTGATGCTTGGCGAAGGACTTGTTGCTCGATAGTAGCTCGTGTGTCTTCATGGAGTTTCTTCATTGTTTGGGCACGCTTGACAACGTCCATATTGGCACGTTCATGAATTGGAAGTGGGAGGATATCGAGCGCGGTGAGAGGCTCGAAGCCATAGATGATCATGAACGGGCTCTTCATGGTGGTGGAGTGCTTGGCGCGATTGTAGGCGAACTCGGCGTGTGGAATACATTCCTCCCAGTCTTTAAGGTTCTTCTTTATCAACACTCGGAGGAGTGTGCCAAGACTTCGATTGACGACCTCGGTTTGTCCATCGGTTTGAGGATGCGAGGCGGACGAGAAGAGGAGCTTGATGCCGAGCTTGGCCATGAGAGTCTTCCAGAACTAGCTCATGAATTTTACGTCGCGGTCGGAGACGATTGTTCTTGGTACACCGTGTAGCCGAATTATTTCCCTGAAAAACAAATTTGCTACATGTGAAGCATCATCGGTCTTATGGCACGGAATGAAATGTGCCATTTTTGAAAAACGATCCACTACTACAAATATAGAATCATGTCCATGTTTAGATCTAGGCAAGCCTAACACAAAGTCCATGCTAATGTCCGACCAAGGTGCATGAGGAATAGGCAATGGCATATAAATACCAAAGGGGTTGGACTTAGACTTAGCTTGGATACAGGTAGTGCATCGTTGGACGTGGCGCTTCATCTTGGGCCAAAAGTAGTGAGTGGAGAGCATGTCATATGTCTTGTCACGGCCAAAGTGACCCATAAGGCCTCCACCCTGGGACTCTTGAAGAAGCAAAATTTGGAGAGACGATTTCGGAATGCAAAGCTTGTTTTGTTTGAAAAGAAAACCCTTATGCAAATAGAAATCATCAATCCCTTTGTCTATTGAACATTTTGCAAAAATTGTTCCAAAGAAAGTGTCGGACGCGTACAAAGATTTGATGTCATCAAGACCCAAGACATTTACTTCGAGTCGTGTAAGAAGGCTTGTGTTTTTGCGAGACAAGGCGTCCACTACCACATTTTCTTTGCCCTTCTTGTATTTGACAATGTAAGGAAAAGACTCCATGAACTCAACCCATTTTGTGTGCCTTTTACTCAAATTGGCTTGGCCCTTAAGATACTTCAACGACTCATGGTCGGAATGGATGATAAATTCTTTGGGCCAAAGATAGTGTTGCCACACTTGAAGAACTCGAACCAAGGAAAAAAGTTCTTTGTCATAAATGGGATAGTTTAGGCGTGCGCCATCAAGTTTCTCACTATGGTAAGCAATAGGACGCCCATTTTGCATAAGGACGCCACCAATGCCAATACCACTAGCGTCACATTCAATCTCAAAGGTTTTTGTGAAATCCGGTAATGCAAGAAGTGGTGCTTCGGTGAGCCTCTTTTTGAGCTCATCAAAAGCCTTTTGTTGTGCTTTTCCCCAAATGAACGTGACATTTTTCTTGGTCAATTCGTTGAGGGGGCAAGCAATGGTAGAAAAGTCTTTCACAAAGCGACGGTAAAAGCCAGCCAACCCATGAAAACTACGAAGTTCACTAACATTTGTAGGGATGGGCCAATCTCGTATGTCCTTGACTTTTGAGACATCAACTTCAATGCCATTAGAAGACACAACAAAACCAAGGAAAATCAGTTTGTCTTTTGCAAAAGTGCACTTTGGGAGATTAGCATAAAGCTTTTCATGATGAAGGATTTGAAGGACCTCCTTAACATGAGTAACCTTTTCCTCTAGTGACTTACTATAGACAAGGATGTCATCAAAGTAAACAACTACACTCTTCCCAATGAGAGATCTCAAAATATGGTTCATGAGGCGCATGAAGGTAGATGGGGCGTTAGATAGGCCAAAAGGCATAACCAACCATTCATAGAGACCAAGCTTGGTCTTGAAGGCGGTTTTCCACTCATCACCTTCGGCCATGCGAATTTGGTGGTAACCACTACGAAGATCAATTTTCGAAAATATAGTGGCTCCACATAACTCATCAAGCATGTCATCAAGACGCGGTATAGGATGTCGATAACGCACGGTGATAGCATTGATTGGACGGCAGTCCATGCATAACCGCAACGTATCATCCGTTTTTGGGACTAGAATCATGGGGACCGCGCTTGGGCTAGTGCTTACTTGGATCAAACCTTTGGAGACGAGTTGGTAGATTTGACGTTCGATCTCCTTTGTCTCTTCCGGGTTCGTGCGATACGCGGCGCGGTTTGGGAGTGGGGCGCCGGGTATGAGGTCGATGCGGTGCTCGATTCCACGAAGAGGAGGAAGGCCATGAGGAAGCTCTTCGGGAAATACATCTTGGAATTCCTGAAAAATAGCCATCAAAGGAGGAGGAACATTGGTCAAGTCGTTAGTTCCTTGCGCTAGTCCCTTGCATACAAGGACATAGTGCAAGATGGATGGGTTGTTCCGCACTTCCCTCATCTCACTTTTGGTGGCAAGAAGAACACTCTTAGTTTTTCCACTCGAGTTTGGCTTGTAGCTCTCACTCACTATGGTGTGGTTCTCTCGCTCACCACTCTTCTCACAAGGTGTTTTTGTGTATTGCGCCCTCGCTTGTTAGACCCCTCCTTTATAGAGGAACGGATCCCTGTGATTGCAATGCTAGTCCCTGGATCAATGCTAGCATCCACAGTTTAAGATGAAGTACACAGATACAAAGGTCGTTTATTACATTCATTCCAGAGTTAAAACATAGTCTTTTACAACTCAGGGCCATAGGCCTAGTACATGAGTTTATGGAATAAGTAAATAAACATAAGTCTTCATCTTCATGTGCCACAGGCAAGCATGTTGAGTGTAGACTCATGACTCCTATTCATCATCGGAGTAACCTGCAACATCACAAGTTACAGCCACAGAGGGTCAATACTTTGGAATAGTATTGGCAAGTGATACCTTAGTATATTTTAGGTGGACTATATTACTATATGCATTTTGGCTAAGTGTAGCTTGGCTTGCTTTGCTTGAAAATAAGTTTTACCTATTAGTTGAAATCACTAAGTTTTTCTTTGTCAAAACATTCCCAAAGAAACCACCAATAGACATTGGGGTCCTTCACCCTTGTTCACCCACAAATTTTTACTTAGAAGTTGGAGTGATGAGATTCTTGTAGCTTCCATGTCTTGATGCTCAAATTGTCCATTGCCTTGGACAAGGCTAAGTACTTAGGTTTTCCATCTCTTTGTGCCTGGGTGGCATTCCACAAGTGAGATACACAACCCAAGTCCATGGCCTTGTGTAACCACTCAACATAACCCAATCTTTCCATTCCACCCAGGAGGTTCATTTGACTTAGTTGTTTTATTAGGAAAGCATAAGTCTCTTGTCTTAGAAATATTTTCATCATAATAAGTATAGATGTTCACCACCCTTGTTTGCTAAGTAGCTAGGCTAAGCATGTTATGGTAACTTATCTTAGGAAAATTCCTTAGCAAATCTACCATTCTACACTACTTAGGATTTCCCAACTTAGCATTAGGCAAAAATAGCATGCAATACTTAGCAAAATATCTAATGCTAGTACAAAACATAGGATAGAAATTTTCATGAAAATATCACTTGCCTTGGTAGTGGGGAGAGTAGCACTCTTCGCAATCACAATCACTAGCAAAATCTACAAGAAAATTATAGCATTCAATTTCACACAATTTATTCAATCAAAAATAATATGAATGCATGCATGCAAGAATTTTACTAAGTGGTGATTTTGGAAATTTTACCAAGCATGTGCATGCTACTGAAACATAACAAGACACCAAATTTGCCATAACAAACTTATTTAACATTAAAACTAATTATCAAAACAAATCTATACTCAAAATAGCTTTAAATATGATTCCACAAATAAAGTCATTTTAATGGTTACTATTTGTTAAACAAATTGAACATTCAGAAAGGTCTGGTTTCACTGAATCCAACGGTATAAAATTTGTAAAATTCTAACGTGCCATTCAAAAGTTATAGTAGTTTGAAGTTTGGATCTAAATCAGGTTTTAAATTCTGTTTTTGAATTAAACCCTGCCACGCGTCGCAACCTCACTGGTGCGTACCGCTTCGCGCGGATCGGCAGTCGCAGGCCGTAGGATCTAACTCAGATCTAACGATCCAGACGCGCGCGTACCGTTTCGGCCTAGATCTATCCTAGCCCTACGATGCAGATCCAACGGACCAAACCATCAAACCATGGACGGGCGGCGCTGGCGGCGTTGACTGGCGGCGGCGCGTCTGACTACGGCGGCGCCGGCGTTCTACATCGTCCGCGAGAGGGAGAGGGGTCTTACCAGGTTCGCCGGAGGCTGCTGAAGCTCGTCGTGGTACTGGCTTGCGGAGGGGCGCTCGGAGATGGGCTCTAGATCTCGTCGGAGTTGCGTCTGGCGTCTGGTGGGTGTTGTCGGAGTTGTTGCCGAGGTTCTGCGTCGCCCTAACACGAACCAATGGGTTTAGAAGATGCGCAGGACAACTGCGAACACGCTCGGGTGAATAAGAAAGCAAGGGGCGCTCGGAACTTACTGAGATTGCTCGCCGGAGTTGGGGTGGTCGTCGGGTGCTTACGGCGTCAAGCGAACACGTCGACCTGGGGCAGTACAGGAAGCTTTGTTGTGGTTAGAAGGTGCGCAAGAGGATTACTAAGTGTCTCGAACAATCTAGAGGGGAAGGGGCGCACGGGGCTCACCTGAATCGGTCGCCGGAGTTAGCTCTGTCTGCGGCGGTCTCGAGCGAGTCGTGGGCAGCCTGGTGGCGTGAGTGTGCGATTGACTGGGGGAAAATGATCGTGGGGATGTGGGGATCTTATAGCCGGTGCCTCGACAGGAAACGCCTGCGTTTAATTGCCCAATTAAGCCGCGCCATCACCGGCAGTCACTGCAGCTGCGACGTGGTCGCGGGCGGGGTTTGGGTAAGACGATGACAGCGTGGACAGGGCCCGCTCGTCAGCGATGTGCGCGAAGTGAGTGTGGGGTCTGTTTGTCAGTGACTGGTTGTGTGCGTTCGCGCGTGAGAGAAGGAAAGAAATTTCCCGGGTGGGCTTGCTGGGCTGGGTTCGTTGCTGGGCCAGTTTCCTGGCGCTTGGCCTTTTTCCTTTGTTTAGTCTTTTTCTTTTTCTTATTCGATTTTCTGATTAGATTTTCAAATGGTTTCAAAGTAAATTTGAATTCAAATCTTTCTGTGGTTTTGTAGAGGTGACTTGGTCTCAGAAATGAGTCAAGGCTCATGGGGTTGCCTTGCAAAGGTTTGTTCAAACTTGGTTTTCAAACCACCAGACTTGGCACTAAAATTACAATGTTTGAAAATAGAGGTTTTGAAATTGTTTCTAATTTGATAAATCTTGATTAAAACTTTTACACCTGACTTTCCATCAGTGGGGCAAGCAAACAAGTTCCTTAACATTTAAGTTTCAACAAGTGATGGTCTAATGAGTGAAATTTTACTCACATGAAATCATAGCACAAGCTTCTGTTTTTGGAGAAAAACCCTAAATTATGATGAATGCTTAGATGCTATGAATGAGTTTTGGAATATGAATTTAGGGATGTTTCAAATCTAACCCCCTTAAGATGAATCTCGCCCTCGAGATTCGGATTGGCTAGCAAAATAGGTGAGGGTGGTCTTTCCGAAGATCATCTTCTCTTTCCCATGTTGCTTCCTCTTCGGAGTGATGATTCCATTGCACTTTGCAAAACTTGATAGTTTTTGTCCTTGTGACTCTTTCTGCGGTCTCAAGAATCTTGACAGGCTTTTCTTCATAGGTGAGATCACTTTCTAGTTGGACTTCTTCCAAAGGTATGGTATCCTTCAGAGAAGTTTCCTCCATTTCTGGGTGACATTTCTTAAGCTGACTCACATGAAATACATTATGGACAGCTGACAGAGATTCAGACAATTCAACTTCATATGCAACTTCTCCCTTGTGACTTAGAATCTTGAATGGACCAACATATCTTGGTGCCAACTTTCCTTTGACTCCAAATCTTTTCACTCCACGGAGTGGTGATACCCTGAGATAAGCTCTATCCCCAACTTCGTAGGTGACTTCTCTACGCTTAGAATCCGCGTAGCTTTTCTGTCGGGATTGTGCTATCTTCAACCTGTCTTTAACCAATTTGACTTTCTCTTCGGCGTCTTTGATAAGATCAGGTCCAAATAAGCTTCTTTCTCCCACACCATTCCATAACAATGGGGTGGTACACTTCCTTCCGTAGAGTAACTCAAACGGTGCCATTCCAATACTAGATTGATGACTGTTATTGTAAGAGAATTCTGCGTAAGGCAAGCTTTCATCCCAACTTGCTCCGTAGTCTAAGGCACATGCCCTCAACATGTCTTCGAGAATTTGGTTAATCCTTTCTGTTTGTCCATCAGTTTGAGGATGAAAAACAGTGCTGAATTCCAATCTTGTTCCCAAAGATTCGTGAAGTTGTCTCCAAAAGTGAGAAGTGAACTGAGTTCCTCTATCTGATACAATACTCTTAGGCACACCGTGAAGGCATACGATTCTGCTCATGTAGATTTTTGCTAACTTGGCACTTGTATATGTTGTCTTCACGGGTATAAAATGAGCCACCTTAGTTAGGCGATCCACTACTACCCATATAGAATCATATCCTGACCTGGTCCTTGGTAATCCGATAATGAAATCCATACCAATATTTTCCCACTTCCATTCAGGAACAGGCAGTGGTTGAAGCAAACCTGCTGGTTTCTGGTGTTCCGCTTTTACTCTGCTACACACATCACACAAAGCAATATGCTCGGCGATGTCCCTTTTTAGATTGTTCCACCAAAATCTTTCTTTCATATCCATGTACATCTTGGTGTTTCCTGGGTGAATAGAATACGGAGAGTTGTGACCTTCTTGTAAGATCAGTTTCCGCAACTCTGGGTCTTGTGGAACACATATACGTTTCCCGTGCCATAAAGTACCTTGTTCGTCTATATGGAAACTCTTAGCCTTCCCTAGACTAATATTTTCCTTAATCTTTTCAATTTCCTTATCGGTCTTCTGAGCTTCTTGGATCTTGTCCAATAGAGTGGGTTGAACATCCAAAGACATGAGATGTCCTTCAGGCACAATTTCCAATCTAAGTTCTTTGAATTGCTTACACAAGTCTTCTGGCAAATCACCTTTGGTAAGGCCATTAACAAACGTCTTACGACTTAGAGCATCCGCTACTACATTTGCTTTACCTGGATGGTATTGCAAACTTAAGTCGTAATCCTTGATAAGTTCTAGCCATCTTCTTTGTCTCATGTTGATTTCCTTCTGGGTGAAGATATACTTCAAGCTTTTATGATCGGTGAACACTTCACATCGTTTTCCCAAAAGGTAATGTCTCCATGTTTTGAGTGCATGGACGACAGAGGCCAACTCCAAATCATGAGTAGGATAGTTTACTTCATGAGTTTTGAGTTGTCTCGAAGCATAGGCTACGACTTTACCGTCTTGCATAAGTACGGCACCCAAACCTTGATGTGACGCATCACAATATACTTGGAAATCTTTTTCCAAATCTGGCAGACATAGAACTGGTGCTGTCACTAGTCTCTTCTTCAATTCTTGGAAACTGACTTCACAACCTTCAGACCAAGCAAATTTCTTGTCCTTCTTTAGCAATTCCGTCATAGGCTTAGCAACCTTCGAGAAATTTTCAATGAACCTTCTGTAGTAACCTGCTAAGCCGAGGAAACTACGAACTTCTTTCACATTCTTGGGTGATTCCCATTCTGTCACAGCTGAAACCTTAGCAGGATCAACTGCCACACCATCCTTCGTCATCACATGACCAAGAAAACCAACTTTCTCTAACCAGAACTCACACTTGCTGAATTTGGCATAAAGTTTATGTTCCCTCAGTTTCTCAAGTATCAATCGTAAGTGTCTTTCATGTTCTTCCTTGCTCTTGGAGTAGACCAAGATGTCATCGATGAAAACGACAACGAACTTGTCAAGAAATTCCATGAACACTTTGTTCATCATATTCATGAAGTACGCTGGAGCGTTGGTTAAACCAAAAGGCATCACAGTATACTCATACAATCCATACCTTGTGGTGAATGTTGTTTTTGGTATGTCTTGTTCTCTTATCTTGAGTTGAAAATAACCCGACCGGAGATCAATCTTCGAGAATACACATGCTCCTTCTAACTGATCAAACAAGTCGTTGATTCTTGGCAAAGGATATTTGTTCTTGATGGTAACTTCGTTAAGAGAACGGTAGTCAATACATAATCTTTGTGTTCTATCCTTCTTTTCCACGAACAATACTGGGGCTCCCCAAGATGAAGAACTTGGTTGTATAAACCCTTTCTGCAACTGTTCTCCTAGCTGCTTCTTGAGCTCTTTCAATTCATCAACTGACATTTTGTACGGTCTCTTAGCTATTGGTCCGGATCCTGGCACCAAATCTATCAGAAACTCCACATCTCTATCTGGTGGCATTCCTGGTAACTCCTCCGGAAACACATCCGGATATTCACATACTATTGGCACACTGTCCATGCTAACCCCCTTAAGAGAATTCAGCTTACTTCCTTTGGATTCAAAGTTTGATTTGAATTTTTTTTCTTTTTCCTTTGGGGGTTGTGAGTGAAACTGAACGATTGGCACAATCTAATACTCCTTCATACTTAGCCATCCAATCCATTCCCAAAATCACATCCAGTCCTTGGGAATCCAGGATTATTAGGTTCACTGGAAACTTATGTTTTCCAAACTCTATGACTAAGTCATGACATCCTGAGTTTACTATCATTTCTCCCCCTGGAGAGCTTACTCTTATAGGACACCCAATGGTTTCTACCGGTAGTTCATTTCTTTCAACAAATGCTTTTGATATGAATGAATGAGATGCACCGGTATCAAAGAGTACAAATGCCGAAATTGAATTGAGTCTGAACTTACCAGCCACGGCATCAGGCTCCCCATAGACCTCCTCCACATTGATGTGGTTAACCTGTCCTTTCTAAAAAGGATTTGGCTTGCTAGGTCCTTCAACTTTCTTCTCAGGGCACTCATTAGCATAATGCCCCAACTTCTTGCATTTGAAGCATTCAACCTGACTAATGTCCTTTTTAGGAGGTTGGCCTCCACTTCCACTACCATTTCCACCATAGTGGCTTTTATGTCCACCCTTGTGGTTCTTGTACTTGTCCTTGTCATGACTGCGGTGATGCTTGTTGTCATGACGGTTGTGGTTGTGCTTGCTGAATTTTCCATGTTTATGGGATCCTGAGTTGCCACTATCATCATAGTGAGATCGTTTGTGAGACGATCCCGAGCTGTGTTTGTCGGAGTGTTTCCTCTTTCTACTCTCGACTTGCTTCATTTTACTTTCCAAAATAGCAGCCTTGTCACACAAAGACTGATAAGTTGGAACATATGCCACAGACAACTGCAGATTCAGCTCATCTTTCAAGCCTTCCAGAAATTTTTCCTTTCTTTTGGCATCTGTGTCAACCTCATCCGGTGCATAGCGCGCCAGATTGTTGAACTCTTCTATGTATTCTGCCACGCTGCGGTGGTGCTGTTTCAGGTTGTGACACTCCTTCTTTTTCAGACTCATCATTCCTGATGAGATATGAGCAGTGCGAAAGCCATCTTCAAAGATAGCCCAAGTCACCTCATCAATAGGAGTGGTGATTTGGAAGTTGTCCCACCATGTGGCGGCTGGTCCCTCCAACAGATGTGCTGCGAATCTGACTTTTTCAGCATCCGTGCAGCCCACGGTCACTAAGTCCTTGTTCACGGAACGTAGCCAGTCATTGGCCACCATGGGATCAGTTGTTCCCGAAAACTTTGCTGGCCTCAAACGCAGAAATCTGGTGAGCATATCGAAACCCGGTGGGTTGTTGTTGTTGTTGTTATTGGGGTTGTTGTTGTTGTTGTTGTTGTTGTTGTTGTTGTTGTTATTCTGGTTTTGAATGAATGTCGTCATCATTTGCATAAGCTGTGTTTGCGCATTCATCATTTGTTGCATTTCCGGGGTGATGTTATTGGGGTTGGGGTTTGCGCGACGGGGAGGCATCTGTGGTTTATTCAAATAGATAAGTATGAGATACCCTTAGATGTCTTATGCACAATACATCACAAGCATTTCACATAACATGCAACATAAGAATAAAACTCAACAACCAAATGATAAGTTCATGAAATAAAACACACAAGTGGCAAGCCATCCACATGTCGGATGGTCCAATAACAAGTATGAATATGAAAGATGTACGAATAGTCAAGTCTACTCATCAATAACAATCTCCTCCTCGACGAAGGTAAGACCTGCATTCTCCATCGCGATCTTGTTCTCCTCAATCGTAGTGGTCAAGGAATCGACCTTGGCCTTGAGAGCCCTCTTCTGGGAACGAAGCCTCTCAATAACCATCTGCTGCTGCTCTAGCTCGAAATCCTTGGACTTCAGTTCCTCGGTCATGTCCCGGATCTTCTTGTTCCTATCCTGGACGCGTTTCTCCTGACTCTTGAACTTGCGGTCGGCCTCGAACTTTGTCTCCATTTCCTTGATCATCTCATCCTGCTGCGCAAAAAGCTTGTCCTTCTCGCGAAGATGCACCTGAAGCTCGTCATTACCGAGCATGACGTTCGTCCTGTCCGTATCTATGTGCTTGAGAAGAGTCTCTAAGTCCTGAAGGTAGAGACATATCGGCTCTGCAGTGCTCCTCGAGTCGTCCTCAAAGTCGATGGACTCTCCATCAACATCACGTCTTCCGAAGACGTGAAAGTGAGTGCCCCTAACCTGTCGGGAGTGACGGCCTAACAGTCGTCCTATCAGGTCCTGCATGACTACCTCCATGCCTCTCTCCCTGTCGTCGTGCATCAGCTTGAATACAATGGCCTCCGTAGTAGGCTCAGTCTGGCGTCCGGGCTGGTTCACCTTGAAGCCCCAGAGGTCTTTCCTCTCGAACTTGGTAAGTGGGTACACCATGATGGTGGGAAGAGGGAGATCGAGCAGAGTGGTAAGCTCAACGATACGAGGACCAAAACGAGTAACCTGAAACTCCTCAACAGTGCTGATGGCAATAGGCATCTATTTATAAAAATGAAAAAGTTAGAACAACACAATTCAAGGTAAATCAAGACAAACATTCATACATTCCCATAGAACTTAATCATCACACAAGTCATGCATACATAAGTCCATTACATCAATCAAGGCCCATACTTATTTAAAGCATCATTCTTTTGGAAATACGATGATAAGTGGTGGTCCAACTAACGAAGTGCCCTTACAATCCAATCTCACGGGATCTATTAGCAAACACAATGTTCCTAGAGGCAATCCACTAATCTTGCTCTCTTGACTCTATCACTAAGTCTATAACAATTCCCCTTATCTCTTGGTTGGTGGCTTCCAACTCTTGAGTAAGCTCCTTCTCCTTCTCTAAGTCCTTTTGGAGGTTGAGCATTCTGCACTTGACTCTAGCACTTAGTTCTTTGATAGTCCTCCAAGCTGCATCCCTGGCTGACTCAAAGAATGTGGTGTGCATTGTAGTGTTGGTGTACATGCAGAATCCCCTTTCTTTGTGGTTGTCTTCCTTGTTTTTGTACAAGTGAAGTTGTACCCACCAATACTCCACTCCTTCATCCATCACTGGAAAGCCCTTGTACACAGCTGCACCATGTGCTTCCATTGCCACCATGAGGTCCTTGAGAATATTGGGAAACTCAGTTTCACACTCCAAGGTCATGGTCATGAGTGGTCCTTTCTTCACAGCTTCGTTGATGGAATTCATCTACAAAGGAAGTTGAAAGAGATTAGAAAAGTTTTACGAGAAGAATAGACAAGTGTAGAAGTAGTTGAAAACTTTTTCCTTAATGGTTTTCCAATCCTAGGGTCATAATCCTACAGGCAACACAGTTCTCTGATACCATCTGTTAGACCCCTCCTTTATAGAGGAACGGATCCCTGTGATTACAATGCTCGTCCCTGGATCAATGCTAGCATCCACAGTTTAAGATGAAGTACACAGATACAAAGGTCGTTTATTACATTCATTCCAGAGTTAAAACATAGTCTTTTACAACTCAGGGCCATATGCCTAGTACATGAGTTTATGGAATAAGTAAATAAACATAAGTCTTCATCTTCATGTGCCACAGGCAAGCATGTTGAGTGTAGACTCATGACTCCTATTCATCATCGGAGTAACCTGCAACATCACAAGTTACAGCCACAGAGGGTCAATACTTTGGAATAGTATTGGCAAGTGATACCTTAGTATATTTTAGGTGGACTATATTACTATATGCATTTTGGCTAAGTGTAGCTTGGCTTGCTTTGCTTGAAAATAAGTTTTACCTATTAGTTGAAATCACTAAGTTTTTCTTTGTCAAAACATTCCCAAAGAAACCACCAATAGACATTGGGGTCCTTCACCCTTGTTCACCCACAATTTTTTACTTAGAAGTTGGAGTGATGAGATTCTTGTAGCTTCCATGTCTTGATGCTCAAATTGTCCATTGCCTTGGACAAGGCTAAGTACTTAGGTTTTCCATCTCTTTGTGCCTGGGTGGCATTCCACAAGTGAGATACACAACCCAAGTCCATGACCTTGTGTAACCACTCAACATAACCCAATCTTTCCATTCCACCCAGGAGGTTCATTTGACTTAGTTGTTTTATTAGGAAAGCATAAGTCTCTTGTCTTAGAAATATTTTCATCATAATAAGTATAGATGTTCACCACCCTTGTTTGCTAAGTAGCTAGGCTAAGCATGTTATGGTAACTTATCTTAGGAAAATTCCTTAGCAAATCTACCATTCTACACTACTTAGGATTTCCCAACTTAGCATTAGGCAAAAATAGCATGCAATACTTAGCAAAATATCTAATGCTAGTACAAAACATAGGATAGAAATTTTCATGAAAATATCACTTGCCTTGGTAGTGGGGAGAGTAGCACTCTTCACAATCACAATCACAATCACTAGCAAAATCTACAAGAAAATTATAGCATTCAATTTCACACAATTTATTCAATCAAAAATAATATGAATGCATGCATGCAAGAATTTTACTAAGTGGTGATTTTGGAAATTTTACCAAGCATGTGCATGCTACTGAAACATAACAGGACACCAAATTTGCCATAACAAACTTATTTAACATTAAAACTAATTATCAAAACAAATCTATACTCAAAATAGCTTTAAATATGATTCCAAAAATAAAGTCATTTTAATGGTTACTATTTGTTAAACAAATTGAACATTCAGAAAGGTCTGGTTTCACTGAATCCAACGGTATAAAATTTGTAAAATTCTAACGTGGTATTCAAAAGTTATAGTAGTTTGAAGTTTGGATCTAAATCAGGTTTTAAATTCTGTTTTTGAATTAAACCCTGCCACGTGTCGCAACCTCACTGGTGCGTACCGCTTCGCGCGGATCGGCAGTCGCAGGCCGTAGGATCTAACTCAGATCTAACAATCCAGACGCGCGCGTACCGTTTCGGCCTAGATCTATCCTAGCCCTACGATGCAGATCCAATGGACCAAACCATCAAACCATGGACGGGCAGCGCTGGCGGCGTTGACTGGCGGCGGTGCGTCTGACTACGGCGGCGCCGGCGTTCTACATCGTCCGCGAGAGGGAGAGGGGTCTTACCAGGTTCGCCGGAGGCTGCTGAAGCTCGTCGTAGTACTGGCTTGCGGAGGGGCGCTCGGAGATGGGCTCTAGATCTCGTCGGAGTTGCGTCTGGCGTCTGGTGGGTGTTGTCAGAGTTGTTGCCGAGGTTCTGCATCGCCCTAACACGAACCAATGGGTTTAGAAGATGCGCAGGACAACTGCGAACACGCTCGGGTGAATAAGAAAGCAAGGGGCGCTCGGAACTTACTGAGATTGCTCGCCGGAGTTGGGGTGGTCGTCGGGTGCTTACGGCGTCAAGCGAACACGTCGACCTGGGGCAGTACAGGATGCTCTGTTGTGGTTAGAAGGTGCGCAAGAGGATTACTAAGTGTCTCGAACAATCTAGAGGGGAAGGGGCGCACGGGGCTCACCTGAATCGGTCGCCAGAGTTGGCTCTGTCTACGGCGGTCTCGAGCGAGTCGTGGGCAGCCTGGTGGCGTGAGTGTGCGATTGACTGGGGGAAATGATCGTGGGGATGTGGGGATCTTATAGCCGGTGCCTCGATAGGAAACGCCTGCGTTTAATTGCCCAATTAAGCCGCGCCATCACCGGCAGTCACTGCAGCTGCGACGTGGTCGCGGGCGGGGTTTGGGGAAGACGATGACAGCATGGACAGGGCCCGCTCGTCAGCGATGTGCGCGAAGTGAGTGTGGGGTCTGTTTGTCAGTGACTGGTTGTGTGCGTTCGCGCGTGAGAGAAGGAAAGAAATTTCCCGGGTGGGCTTGCTGGGCTGGGTTCGTTGCTGGGCCAGTTTCCTCGCGCTTGGCCTTTTTCCTTTGTTTAGTCTTTTTCTTTTTCTTATTCGATTTTCTGATTAGATTTTCAAATGGTTTCAAAGTAAATTTGAATTCAAATCTTTCTGTGGTTTTGTAGAGGTGACTTGGTCTCAGAAATGAGTCAAGGCTCATGGGGTTGCCTTGCAAAGGTTTGTTCAAACTTGGTTTTCAAACCACCAGACTTGGCACTAAAATTGCAATGTTTGAAAATAGAGGTTTTGAAATTGTTTCTAATTTGATAAATCTTGATTAAAACTTTTACACCTGACTTTCCATCAGTGGGGCAAGCAAACAAGTTCCTTAACATTTAAGTTTCAACAAGTGATGGTCTAATGAGTGAAATTTTACTCACATGAAATCATAGCACAAGCTTCTGTTTTTGGAGAAAAACCCTAAATTATGATGAATGCTTAGATGATATGAATGAGTTTTGGAATATGAATTTAGGGATGTTACATCGCTAAAGCCTTTGCATTATCCGCAATTATTTGGCTAGGAGTCATTGGTTGCAACACACAAGTTTTATCAAGCCATTTGAAGGTATAAGTGTTTGAGTGACCATCATGCAAAGCACACTTGTCGTATTGCCACGGCCTTCCGAGCAACATATGCCAAACCGTCCTTGGGACCACGTCACATTCCACCGTGTCCTTGTAGGGTCCAATTGAGAACGTTACCGAGACGGTGTGCTTGATCTTGACGGATCCATGGTCACTTAGCCATTGTATATGGTAGGGGTGATTATGCGGGTGGAGGGTGAGGTTGAGTTTCTCACACAATTCCGTGCTTGCAAGATTGTGGCAACTCCCTCCATCGATGACAACTTTGATGGACTTCCCATTGACGCTGGCACGAGTTTGGAAGATGTTCGAGCGTTGGTCTTCATTCTCATTGACTTGGGTAGTTAAGACCCTTGTGACCAGAAGTGATGGACTTGCGTCATGCTCACACACAAGAAGTTCTTGGTCATCTTCCAAATGTTGCCTTGCCATGGCTTCCTTGACCCTTGCATCAAATTCTTCTTCACTCAAGTATTCTTCATCGCCGTTGTCATGGATGAACAAAACTTTCTTGTTTCCACATGCGTTCGACTTGTGCCCTTTGCCTCCACACTTGTAGCACTCACCATTGAATGGTTGATGATCCCTTGTGTATTTGCCACTTGGGGGCTGTTTTCCTTGAGGGAGTGTTGGCTTGAAGGGAAGCTTGGTGGTACTCGAGGAGCTTCCACTTGGTGTTGTTGGAGTAGTGGTTGGTTCTTGCTTGTAGGTGAAGTACGTCTTTGGCTTGTTGTACTTGATGTCCTCTTGCACTTGACGCTCGGCCTTTGATGCGAGGTGCACAAGCTCAACCATGTTGTTGTACTTTTGGAACTCGGTGATGCGCTTGATTGGATGGTTCAAGCCATTGAGAAAGCGGGCCATTGTTTGTTCATCTCGCTCTTCAATGTTGGCACGGATCATGTTGAGCTCCATTTGCTTGAAGTACTCTTCCACGGTCTTTGTCTCTTGACTAAGCGTTTGAAGCTTGTTGAAGAGGTCATGCGTGTAGTGTGAAGGAACAAAGCGGGATCTCATATGAGCCTTCATATCCTGCCACGTTGCGATTGGGGGCTCTTCTTTTGCTTCGCGAGCGAGTTGGACTTGTTCCCACCAAAGGTTGGCATACTCATCAAACTCGAGGGATGCCATGGCCATCATCTTCTCATTGCTATAGTTGTGCATGCGGAAGATCTTGTCGACCTTGAGTTCCCACGAGAGATATTCCTCGGGTTCATTGGAACCGGTGAACTTGGGCATGGTGAATTTGAGCTTGCCGAAAGTTTCTTCTCCATTGCGGTTCCGGTTGCGGCGGTTGCCATGATTTGGGCGGTCATCATCATCATCATCCGAGCTCTCATGTCTTGCTTGGTGATGGTTGCGTTGCTCTTGCGGTTGTTGAGGTGCCGCGTTTGGTAGTGGAACTTGGTTTTGACGATGAGCTTGGGGAGCTTGCTCGTTTTGTTGGCGCGGTTGAGGACGAGGAGGAGGTTGATTGTCCTCACAACGAGCTTGGGGAGCTTGCTCTTGTTCTTAACGCGGTTGATGCCGAGGAGCATTGTCTTGCGCCATGTGGCGAGGAGGACGTCGAGCCGCATGCGCAATGGGCTGCTCTTCTACTTCTTGGTGTAGAGGAGGCTCGTCATGACCATCATGTTGCCGACGTGGACGATCATGTCGATGATGACGCCTTGGAGGGTCTTCGAGTGCTTCACGACGACGGTGATCTTGTTCATCCTCTTCGGGTGCTTCACTTGTTATTGAAAGGACATGTCGACGGCGATGGGCTTGGTGGTCCATGTGAGGTTCCTCTTGTTGAATCACAAGTGCCCTTGGTTGTGGCCGGTGCGCTTCACGTCGTGGAGGTCTTGCGGAGAGGTCACCATCATAGCTTGACGTTGCGGCGTGTCGCGGAGATGGTACCGCTTGAGAAGAGCTCATGGATTGAAGAACGGGTCCATCCCGGTGCCTTGAAGCGTGACGGCGAGGTGCACTTGATTCACTTGAGGAGTGCCGAGATGAGCTTGATTCGCGCGAGCGTGGCCTTGCTAGTCCATCAATGAGGCGTTGAAGCTTCTCATCCGTTGAGGCGAGTGCACGGCCAAGATCTTCATTTTGATGACCGAGGTTGTGTTGCATGGCATGCATTTGGCCACGGACTTCTTCAAAGCGGTTGTCGATGTTCTTGAATTCCACACGGGCCTCGCTAAATTGTTCATCTTGGCGCCGCTCAAGAGCTTCACAACGGTAGTTGAATTCTCTTCGGACCTTCCAATGGTCCCATCTTGTCATGAATTGTGTGTCGTCCTCCGGAGGTTGTGGTGGTTGGGACGGCTCTCCATTCCTGTCCATGATGCAAAGCCGACAAGGGTTGTATATGGAGAAAAAGGGTGCGTAGAGTTAGCCTTTTACCTCACCTTGGAGATTATATCAAACCAATTGCCACACAAATGAGCGAATAGCGTGCAAAGTGAAATGGGCAAGAAACTCACACACAAATATGCTACAACTCTCAAAAGCTTTTGGTGGAAGGTTAGGGTTGAGGAAAACCAAACGAAACGATCCAAGCAAAAGGTTATTGTTCTACGTGGTAAAGAACCAAAGATCAAAAGCAAAAGGATACGATCTACAAAAACACGGAAAACGCACACGTGGAGAAAAACGGGGTTAGCACGACTATGAAAATGAGCACAAAAGGTCCTAACGAACACTACGCTCGGTTGTCGTGCCAACTCAAGGAGATACCACAACTCGTTTGCCAAAAGACGATAAGCAATAGATTTGTGCACTTGCCTTGGTGCGCTCTTTCTTGTCTCTTTCTTGGCTTACAAGCTTGGTATTCTCTTTGTATTGGGAGACTATGTAACTTTTTCTCTTTTTTTTATTCTTTTTCCTTTTTCTCCCTTTCTATGCTACTATGTTAACTTTTGTATTTGGCCTCACACTCTCACTTTCCGAAGGCAAGTGCACAATGCTTAGACAAACACAAAATGAGTTGCTCTCATAGGATAGGTACACACAAAGGAAGATATGGGGCTGTCAAGGTGGTGCAAGTTATACCTTTGGTATTGTTGACGACTTGCAACCGTTGGTGTGGATGATGTTCGAGTGTCGCGGTGTCGTTGAGAGCGGTGACTTTGATGCGGAAGCTTGTGTTAAATTGGTGACAAACACGCGAAACACGAACAAACTGAAGGTGGAAAGTCAGCAAACGAAGTTGAGGTGTCAAGAGAAGAAGGAAAACCTTCTGTGGCGCGCGGTAGTACCGCTTGGTACGGGCGGTAGTACCGGACGGCGGTAGTACCGCCTGAGCCAGCGGTAGTACCGCTGGTCACAGAACAGGAACGAGATCCACTTGACACAAATCTCAAATTCGTGGGAAATCTGACCGAAAGGCTGGGCTAGGAACAACAGGGGGTATAGATCGACTCCAAAAGCAACAGATCTATGGACCAAAACCACGAAAAACTCACTAAATCCTAAGATCGATCCGAAGGCAAATTGGGGATCTTTTTGGTGGGATTTTCGATTTTAAGGGGGATAAAGAAAAATTGGGGGGAAAATTTATGATCAACCTTGCTGATGCAGCCCGACCTACGGTCGTTACTACATCAAGGTCTCCAACTTACGCCAAGTCGTCATGGACTCTGATAGGGCAAAGGTGTCCGATCTTTCGATGAGATGGCGATAATCGATTTGGTGGAGTTCGGGCTTGACGATCCGACTACACGTGCGAGCACGAGCGCCAATGCAATCGCTAGGCCAATCTCCTGGAGGTTACCGATCCTGCGTGAACACGATCAGCCTGACCAGCGAGGGTCTTAATTCCTACCTGAAATCGAGAACAAGTAAGAACCAATATTGCAATCAAGATATTGCGGATTAAGAGGAAAGCTTTATTGAAAAAGGTGGGATCCTGAATAGGTGCGAAGTACAAGAGGCCTCTGCGACGCTCGAGCCTTGGCGAAGTTGCGACTATGGCTAACTTAATGTCTAAACAAAATCCGAGTCTAGAGGTTCGGCTATGGGGTGTATTTAAGGGCGAAAAGGTGGGGTTTCGGCCAGCCAAGGAAGTGGTGGCCGAATCCAACCCTAAAAGTCCTTTTCCCCTCAAATACGGACTCTAAAAAGTGGCTAATTAAAATCCTGCGAAAATTACATGGGCCTGGCCCAAAATAAAGGTGTCGCAGCACCATATTATGCTATGGACGAATTCGTAAAGTATTGATCTTGAATATTTCGTCCAAGCCTTCTTTCTTCATTATGGTGGCCTCAAAGTTCTGAAATCTTCAAGCGTGGCCTTCTCTTGGATCATCACATGCTTGCTGCCATCTCCATGCATGGCCATGCTCCAATGCTTGTCCCTCTCATCCATGCTTGGTCCTTCATTCCTAAGAGTAAGAAATGTATCTGATTTAGGCAGCATCATATTCTCATGTATGTAAGGAATAGTTCCAAGAAACGAAAGTACCTGATAGTTAAGTTGTTTGGCACGGGATCTTGTGATGGGTCCTTGTATGTGTGTTGCTGTAGCTACAACGGTTGTATCAATAGTAGGGATGTCCACATCATGCTCCCCTTCTTGAATTGAAGTCGTCCTCGACGCAATCTCATCTTCCTCACCAAAGTAAGGCTTCAAATCTGCAATGTTAAATGTAGGACTAACCGTACCAAAGTCTGCAGGCAACTCAAGTTTATATGCATTATCATTGATTCTCTCTAACACCTTAAAGGGACCAGCAGCACGTGGCATTAACTTAGACTTGCGTAAATCAGGAAAACGATCTTTACGCAAATGTAACCAAACAAGATCGCCAACATCAAACACAACATGCTTTCTCCCTTTATCCCCAGCAAGTTTATACTTAGCATTCATGTGTTCAATGTTATCTTTAGTAGTCTTATGCAAGTTTAATATCATTTCAGCGCGTTGTGTAGCATCCAAATTATGTTGCACCGAAGAAGGTAAAGGCAATAAATCAATAGGTGCACGAGGAACAAAACCATACACAATCTCAAATGGGCACATCTTTGTGGTAGAATGCAATGAACGATTATAAGCAAATTCTATATGAGGTAAACACTCTTCCCACAATTTTAAGTTCTTCTTTAAAACAGCCCGTAACATAGTAGACAAAGTTCTATTTACTACTTCAGTTTGACCATCAGTTTGGGGATGACATGTAGTACTAAACAGCAATTTAGTCCCCAACTTAGCCCATAAACATCTCCAAAAGTGGCTAAGAAATTTAGTATCACGATCAGAGACAATAGTATTTGGCACACCATGCAAACGAACAATTTCACGAAAGAATAAATCAGCAATATGCGCAGCATCATCCGTTTTATGACAAGGAATAAAGTGTGCCATCTTAGAAAACCGATCCACAACAACAAAAATACTATCCCTCCCCTTCTGTGTTCGTGGCAATCCCAAAACAAAGTCCATAGAAATATCCTCCCAAGGAACACTAGGAACAGGAAGAGGCATATATAAACCATGTGGATTAAGGCGAGACTTAGCTTTTTGACAAGTAGTGCAGCGTGCCACAAATCTCTCAACATCTCGACGCATACGTGGCCAAAAGAAGTGTGCAGCAAGAACATCCTCCGTCTTCTTGACACCAAAGTGTCCCATCAATCCTCCTCCATGCGCCTCCTGTAACAACAAAAGACGAACAGAGCTATCTGGAATGCATAGTTTGTTAGCACGGAACACAAATCCATCATTGAAGACGAACTTGTTCCAAGTTCTACCATCTCTACAATTCTGCAACACATCTTTAAATTCAGCATCATGCACATATTGTTCCTTAATAGTTTCCAATCCAAATATTTTGAAGTCAAGTTGAGATAACAAAGCATAACGGCGTGACAAAGCATCAGCAATAATATTATCTTTACCCTTTTTGTGTTTGATAACATAAGGAAAAGACTCAATAAATTCAACCCACTTTGCATGACGACGATTCAACTTAGCTTGACTACGAATATGCTTCAAAGATTCATGATCAGAATGAATAACAAATTCCTTGGGCCATAGATAATGTTGCCAAGTTTCTAATGTCCGAACCAACGCATATAATTCTTTATCATAAGTAGAATAGTTCAGACTAGCCCCACTCAATTTCTCACTAAAATATGCAACAGGTTTTCCCTCTTGTAATAACACCCCTCCCAAACCAATTCCACTAGCATCACATTCAAGCTCAAAAGTCTTAGTAAAATCAGGAAGTTGGAGTAAGGGAGCATGTGTTAGCTTATCTTTCAATATGACGAAGGCCTGTTGTTGTGCATCGCCCCAAACAAAGGGCACATCCTTCTTGGTAAGCTCATTCAGCGGCGCGGCAATTGATCCAAAGTCTTTAACAAAGCGCCTATAAAAACCAGCGAGGCCAAGAAAACTCCTCACTTGTGTGACCGTCTTGGGCTGCGGCCAATTCTCAATAGCTTCAATCTTGGCTGGATCCACTTCAATACCCTGTGATGTAACAACATAGCCAAGAAACGCAACTCGATTGGTGCAAAAGGTGCACTTCTCAAGGTTACCAAACAAACGTGCATCACGTAAAGCATTGAAAACAGCACGTAAATGGTCCAAATGTTCCTCTAAAGATTTGCTATAAATCAGAATATCATCAAAGTAGACTACCACAAAACGTCCAATGAAAGCACGTAAAACTTCGTTCATTAATCTCATGAAAGTGCTAGGTGCATTAGTTAAACCAAAAGGCATTACTAACCACTCATATAAACCGAACTTAGTTTTAAATGCTGTTTTCCATTCATCTCCTAATTTCATACGAATCTGGTGGTAACCACTACGCAAATCAACTTTAGAAAACATGGTAGAGCCACTCAATTCATCAAGCATGTCATCTAAACGTGGAATAGGATGACGATATCGAATAGTAATATTATTGATAGCTCTACAATCATTACACATGCGCGAAGAACCATCTTTCTTAGGTACCAAAATAATAGGAACAGCACAAGGGCTAAGGGACTCACGAATATGATCTCTGTCGAGTAGTTCCTGAATTTGGCGTTGTATCTCCTTTGTCTCCTCTGGATTGGTTCTATATGGCGCACGGTTGGGCAACGTGGCACCAGGAATTAGATCAATTTGATGCTCAATTCCTCTAATAGGAGGTAGTCCTGGTGGCAACTCAGCGGGAAAGACGTCCTCATATTCCTCATCATCATCAGAATTGTCTCCATCTCGAGCAGAAATAAGGGCTAGTGTATCTTCATCGAAGTCACTCGCTGAATCGTATTCACCATCTTCTCGCACCATCATCACACGTTGTGTTGTGCACTGTCTCTCAATATGACCAAAACCCTAGCACTTGCGGCATTGTATATCCTTTGTCTTACCCGTGGAAGCCATAGAAGATGCACTACGAGCAGGAGCATTGGATGATGGTGGAGGAGCAGCTGGAAATCTTGTGGTGGCCTTGGATGTGGTAGTAGCTGGAGGCGAATCACGAGGAGGCGCTGATTGTCGGGATGTCCAAGTGGATGTGCGACCTGCAGAATTATTAGTCCTCCTCCATGGTGTTTGGCGATCCTGCACTTCACGTTCAGCTTTGCAAGCAAGATGAAACAAACGAGTGATAGAATTATATTCCTTATAATCTAATATGTGCTGAATGTCCTTGTTTAATCCACCAAAGAAACGTGCAAGCATTTGTTCATTAGATTCAACAAGACCACACCTAACCATCCCCGTTTGCAATTCCTGATAATACTCTTCTACAGAATTTTTCCCTTGCTCTAAGCGTGTCAGATTCTTTAGTAAATCACGTTGATAAGTGGGAGGTACAAAACGTACACGCATAGCAGTTTTTAAAGCAGTCCAAGTACTAGGAATAGTAGTAGGATTTAAACGACAATACTCAGACCACCAAAGGGAAGCAAATTTAGTAAATTCACATGTAGCAGCACTAACACGCATATTCTCAGGATATTTTAAGCATGCAAAATGTTGTTCTACTTCCATCTCCCATGTAAGATATGCATCAGGATTATATTTACCCTCAAAAGATGGAATATTTAATTTAAGCTTTGCAACATGATCATCATCATTACGTACCGGTGGGCGAGCGTTGCGGTAGTAATGTCGGGGGCGACCAGCAGGTACCTGTGGAGGTTGTTCAACCTCCTCGTCAAACAGATCGTCGTCGTCGGGGTCGTAGTAGTACCCGTCGTCTGTCCCCAATGTCGCAGCAGCAGCCGCGGAAGACTGAGGAACGTCAGTCGCAGCAGGAGCCGCCGGGGGTGCGGCGGGAGCCGAACCAGCAGTCCGACCCGTGATCGGAACGCGCCGTGCGCCATGTGTGGGTGCCGGTGCGGGTGCGGGCAATCGGTTCAGAAGCTCCTTGAACCGAACATCAAGCTTGGCGTTGAAGGATTTCTCGAGTCCATCGATCTTGTCCACGGCGTTGGTGAGCTTGGTGTCAAACTCCCCTAGGCGCGTATCCACGTCTTCAGCGCGACTGACCAGGAGCGCGGAGAAGTGGGCATGTAGCTCTTCGTTCGTCATGGTGGCAGGGTTTCGCGAAGTATCTGTCATGGTTAGTCCTTAAAAAGCACAGGTATATACTACAGGAATATGGTGGAAGTCACGCGTAATCCGTCAAGCAATATACGAAGCTCTTACAAGTTCTTACCAAACAGCAGGAAAAGGCGATGTGCAACCACGAGGATCAGTGGGTCCAGAGATTGAACCAAGCGATTACCAGGAGTCGAAACACCGCACGTGGAGAGTATCTGTGGAGCTCTGGGAAGGCTTAGCAAAGGGGTTAGCAATTATCAAAACAGCAATGCAAAAGTTGAAAGAATGCTCAACGACGGTACTGTGCTGGTCCTAGGCTAGACCGTACTAGAGACGCGAGCCTAGATCACCAACGATGTCACGACGCGACACAACAAGCACTGTATGATGATATAGCACCCTGAAAAGCGATCCGAGATGCAGAAAATTACTAGGATGGCGAGTGTCTAGAACTGATCTACGGGGTCTAAAAAGAGGTTAGCCCCCAAAATTTTTTTCGAAATTTTTTATTTTGTTCCGGAAAGCGCGCAGGCGCCAAAAAAATATCGCTATAACGGCCGATGGAGAAAAGTGATCCCCAAAGCCGAAAACCAGTATAGCCAGAAAATTTTTTCGGAGGCGGTTCCAGACTTTTTTTTTTTTTTTTTTTGCTCTCCTTCTGGACTTACGACCGGACTCTTAGCTCGACACGGACTTTAGCGGAACACGGAAACAACAAAGAAGGAAAGTCAAAAGAAATAACTAGGAAATAATGACTCAACTCGGACTCGTGCCGCGGCAGGGAAGGTGATCGGATCCGTGTCGCGGTAGGGAGGCGGTGGCGGAGTGTTAGGGTTTATGGTGGCAGGGTATATGGCGGCGGAATATGGTGGCGGTGATCGGTGAGTGTGGCGGTGACTAGTATGATTAGAACTCGAAACTCTAAGGGACGAGACACTAAGACCAGCAACTCGACGCGACGATGTAGACACAAATTCAACAATGCAAAAACTGAAAAGATAATGCGAGGCGTAGATTGGTTATGGGATGGATCTAAACTCTAACTGTGTTTTTGGCTTTTTCGTGGGTTATAGGTAAAAACAGATCTAATCTATGAAAAACAGTAAAATCTCACCGAGCAACCTGAAATCTGATACCACTTGATAGGGCAAAGGTGTCCGATCTTTCGATGAGATGGCGATAATCGATTTGGTGGAGTTCGGGCTTGACGATCCGACTACACGTGCGAGCACGAGCGCCAATGCAATCGCTAGGCCAATCTCCTGGAGGTTACCGATCCTGCGTGAACACGATCAGCCTGACCAGCGAGGGTCTTAATTCCTACCTGAAATCGAGAACAAGTAAGAACCAATATTGCAATCAAGATATTGCGGATTAAGAGGAAAGCTTTATTGAAAAAGGTGGGATCCTGAATAGGTGCGAAGTACAAGAGGCCTCTGCGACGCTCGAGCCTTGGCGAAGTTGCGACTATGGCTAACTTAATGTCTAAACAAAATCCGAGTCTAGAGGTTCGGCTATGGGGTGTATTTAAGGGCGAAAAGGTGGGGTTTCGGCCAGCCAAGGAAGTGGTGGCCGAATCCAACCCTAAAAGTCCTTTTCCCCTCAAATACGGACTCTAAAAAGTGGCTAATTAAAATCCTGCGAAAATTACATGGGCCTGGCCCAAAATAAAGGTGTCGCAGCACCATATTATGCTATGGACGAATTCGTAAAGTATTGATCTTGAATATTTCGTCCAAGCCTTCTTTCTTCATTATGGTGGCCTCAAAGTTCTGAAATCTTCATGCGTGGCCTTCTCTTGGATCATCACATGCTTGCTGCCATCTCCATGCATGGCCATGCTCCAATGCTTGTCCCTCTCATCCATGCTTGGTCCTTCATTCCTAAGAGTAAGAAATGTATCTGATTTAGGCAGCATCATATTCTCATGTATGTAAGGAATAGTTCCAAGAAACGAAAGTACCTGATAGTTAAGTTGTTTGGCACGGGATCTTGTGATGGGTCCTTGTATGTGTGTTGCTGTAGGTACAACGGTTGTATCAATAGTAGGGATGTCCACATCAGACTCCAAAGGTGAATCCGTTCCTCTATGCGAGCCCCCTTCTTACCCTATTGAATGGTATGCTACTTCATACTCCGTCACATATGCATGATAGGTTCACACCGACCAGTACGGAGGCAAGGGAGGAAGCCCGGAACATCAAGCCCGACAAGACGGAGGCTTGGAAGAGGAGACGGAAGAAGACAGGTCGACAGCTGCCAGGTCCAAGCGGTACTACCGGTCTTCGGAACCGGTACTACCGGTCAGTGGTACTACCGCCCCTGCTACCGCTCGGTACTGAAGCCTGCGCCATCGCCACAGGATGCCCCGGTACCGGCTTGCGGTACTACCGCCCACAAGCGGTACTACCGGATACCATGAGCGGTACTACCGGATACCATGAGCGGTACTACCGGTCCTAAGTCCGGTACTACCGGTCATGCCTGTGCCTGCGCGCACCAGTTGGGCCACAACCCATGTATCCCCCTTTACTTACCTATTCGCCTAGTTTATCCCCAAACTACCCTTGTTTAGTGGCTGGCCTATAAATAGAGCCCCCACCCCTCATGTATCCCTTAGGCATAGATGATAGACTAAATACAACCCCCATTGTGGAATCTTTAGTTTTGCCTCATCCCCTTTACCAAGGGGACCGACTATCGTCACCAACCTTGATTGGACTTTGCATCACGCATCCATCATTGAACAAGGCCTTGGAGTTCGATGTCTCGTCTCCAAGTTTTCAAGACCCTCCCCAAGGTGTTCTTCCCTCTCCGATGTGGATTTGAGGGAGCACGTTGACCGATCTTTCCTTGCGAGGATTCTATCGGACCGGTGGCCGCCGTTCGGGAGCAATCGGCCTTGTATCGTGTGAGTTTTGCGTGTGTTCAACGTGTTCTTCGCGAGGTGTGTGTTCGCTTCCGCTACCTTCTCTCTTTCCCCTTGCTTTCCCATAGATTTGACCATGAGATCCATGAAGATCGGGCCACCCAAGAGGTTAACCCCTCCATCACTTGCTCTTGATACCAAGATGTTAAGTGGTAACCCCTTGGGGTGGCCCGATCTTTCACGAATCTCCGCGGGAACCGAGGGTAAAACGGTGGAAGGGGAAAGGGGATGAAATCCACGAACACACGCTCATGAAGAACCCGATGAACTCACGCACACAAAACACGATACACGCCGATAACTCACACCGGTGGCAACCGGTCCAACATAATCTCTAGGATCGGTGTTGGGCGAAGCTCTCTCTCCACGCCAACAACGGGGGACGAGGTGCTTGGTGAGACCTTGACGACTTGGGGGCGAGAAAGCGAGAACCCAAGGCCTTGTACAACTTGAACGCACTAGGCAAGATCCAAGAGGGGGGTGGATAATCCGGTGCTCCTTGGTAGGAGCATGAGACCAATAGATGTAAGTTCCTCAAAGGGTTTCCTTAATCTATTATTATCCAAGTCTCCCGTTTAGAATGGAGGGTGGGGGCTATTTATAGGCCAACCACGAAAACAGGGGTATTTTAGGAACAAATAGCGAAATATAGAGAGGGTTACAGGGCGCTGGCCCGACTTAACACGATCAGGTCCACCCAGGTCCGGTAGTACCGGTCCAGCACGACCGGTAGTACCGGTCAGCCGGTAGTACCGCTTCCGGGCACAGTAGTGCCGCTTGTCGTCCTGGGACTTCCACTGGCATCGTCTGTTGGTGGCGGTAGCAGGAGGCGGTAGTGTCGGGGTCCGGTAGTACCGGGTCCAGGTCCGGTAGTACCGCCGGAGACAGAGAGTTTTTGGCTTCTGTTGGGGTCGTCTGTTGGTGGCGGTAGCAGAGGGCGGTAGTACCGGTCGCCAGGTCCGGTAGTACCGCTGGCGACAGAGAGCATTTGGTCTCTTCCACTGGTGCTCCTCCGTTCTGTGGGTCCTTCTCTTCGTACCTGATGATGCACAAGGTATGCGTATGAAGTAGCAGGCCATCTGATGTGGACATCCCTACTATTGATACAACCGTTGTACCTACAACAACACACATACAAGGACCCATCACAAGATCTCGTGCCAAACAACTTAACTATCAGGTATTTTCGTTTCTTGGAACTATTCCTTACATACATGAGAATATGATGCTGCCTAAATCAGATACATTTCTTACTCTTAGGAATGATGGACCAAGCATGGATGAGAGGGACAAGCATGGCCATGCATGGAGATGGCAGCAAGCATGTGATGATTCAAGAGAAGGCCACGGATGAAGATTTCAGAACTTTGAGGCCACCATAATGAAAAAAGAAGGCTTGGACGAAATATTCAAGATCAATACTTTACGAATTCGTCCATAGCATAATATGGTGCTGCGACACCTTTATTTTGGGCCAGGCCCATGTAATTTTCGCAGGATTTTAATTAGCCACTTTTTAGAGTCCGTATTTGAGGGGAAAAGGACTTTTAGGGTTGGATTCGGCCACCACTTCCATGGCTGGCCGAAACCCCACCTTTTCGCCCTTAAATACGCCCCATAGCCGAACCTCTAGACTCGGATTTTGTTTAGACATTAAGTTAGCCATAGTCGCAACTTCGCCAAGGCTCGAGCGTCGCAGAGGCCTCTTGTACTTCACACCTATTCAGGATCCCACCTCTTTCAATAAAGATTTCCTCTTAATCCGCAATATCTTGATTGCAATATTGGTTCTTACTTGTTCTCGATTTCAGGTAGGAATTAAGACCCTCGCTGGTCAGGCTGATCGTGTTCACGCAGGATCGGTAACCTCCAGGAGATTGGCCTAGCGATTGCATTGGCGCTCGTGCTCGCACGTGTAGTCGGATCGTCAAGCCCGAACTCCACCAAATCGATTATCGCCATCTCATCGAAAGATCGGACACCTTTGCCCTATCAAGTGGTATCAGATTTCAGGTTGCTCGGTGAGATTTTACTGTTTTTCGTAGATTAGATCTGTTTTTACCTATAACCCACGAAAAAGCCAAAAACACAGTTAGAATTTAGATCCATCCCATAACCAATCTACGCCTCGCATTATCTTTTCAGTTTTTGCATTGTGAATTTGTGTCTACATCGTCGCGTCGAGTTGCTGGTCTTAGTGTCTCGTCCCTTAGAGTTTCGAGTTCTAATCATACTAGTCACCGCCACACTCGCCGATCACCACCACCATATTCCGCCGCCATATACCCTGCCACCATAAACCCTAAAACTCCGCCACCGCCTTCCTACCGTGACACAGATCCGATCACCTTTCCTGCCGCGGCACGAGTCCGAGTTGAGTCATTATTTCCTAGTTATTTCTTTTGACTTTCATTCTTTGTTGTTTCCGTGTTCAGCTAAAGTCCGTGTCGAGCTAAGAGTCCGGTCGTAAGTCCAGAAGGAGAGCAAAAAAAAAAAATTTCTGGCTATACTGGTTTTCGGCTTTGGGGATCACTTTTCTCCATCGGCCGTTATAGCGATATTTTTTTGGCGCCTGCGCGCTTTCCGGAGCAAAATAAAAAAATTTCGAAAAAATTTTTGGGGGCTAACCTCTTTTTAGACCCCGTAGATCAGTTCTAGACACTCGCCATCCTAGTAATTTTCTGCATCTCGGATCGCTTTTCAGGGTGCTATATCATCATACAGTGCTTGTTGTGTCGCGTCGTGACATCGTTGGTGATCTAGGCTCGCGTCTCTAGTACGGTCTAGCCTAGGACCAGCACAGTACCGTCGTTGAGCATTCTTTCAACTTTTGCATTGCTGTTTTGATAATTGCTAACCCCTTTGCTAAGCCTTCCCAGAGCTCCACAGATACTCTCCACGTGCGGTGTTTCGACTCCTGGTAATCGCTTGGTTCAATCTCTGGACCCACTGATCCTCGTGGTTGCACATCGCCTTTTCCTGCTGTCTGGTAAGAACTTGTAAGAGCTTCGTATATTGCTTGACGGATTACGCGTGACTTCCACCATATTCCTATAGTATATACCTGTGCTTTTAAGGACTAACCATGACAGATACTTCGCGGAACCCTGCCACCATTACGAACGAAGAACTACATGCCCACTTCTCCGCGCTCTTGGTCAGTCGCGCTGAAGACGTGGATACGCGCCTAGGGGAGTTTGACACCAAGCTCACCAACGCCGTGGACAAGATCGATGGACTCGAGAAATCCTTCAACGCCAAGCTTGACGTTCGGTTCAAGGAGCTTTTGAACCGATTGCCCGCACCCGCACCGGCACCCACACATGGCGCACAGCGCATTCCGATCACGGGTCGGACTGCTGGTTCGGCTCCCGCCGCACCCCCGGCGGCTCCTGCTGCGACTGACGTTCCTCAGACTTCCGCCGCGGCTGCTGCTGCGACATTGGGGACAGACGACGGGTACTACTACGACCCCGACGACGACGATCTGTTTGACGAGGAGGTTGAACAACCTCCACCGGTACCTGCTGGTCGTCCCCGACATTACTACCGCAACGCTCGCCCACCGGTACGTAATGATGATGATCATGTTGCAAAGCTTAAATTAAATATTCCATCTTTTGAGGGTAAATATAATCCTGATGCATATCTTACATGGGAGATGGAAGTAGAACAACGTTTTGCATGCTTAAAATATCCTGAGAATATGCGTGTTAGTGCTGCTACATGTGAATTTACTAAATTTGCTTCCCTTTGGTGGTCTGAGTATTGTCGTTTAAATCCTACTACTATTCCTAGTACTTGGACTGCTTTAAAAACTGCTATGCGTGTTCGTTTTGTACCTCCCACTTATCAACGTGATTTACTAAAGAATCTGACACGCTTAGAGCAAGGGAAAAATTCTGTAGAAGAGTATTATCAGGAATTGCAAACGGGGATGGTTAGGTGTGGTCTTGTTGAATCTAATGAACAAATGCTTGCACGTTTCTTTGGAGGATTAAACAAGGACATTCAGCACATATTAGATTATAAGGAATATAATTCTATCACTCGTTTGTTTCATCTTGCTTGCAAAGCTGAACGTGAAGTGCAGGATCGCCAAACACCATGGAGGAGGACTAATAATTCTGCAGGTCGCACATCCACTTGGACATCCCGACAATCAGCGCCTCCTCGTGATTCGTCTCCAGCTACTACCACATCCAAGGCCACCACAAGATTTCCAGCTGCTCCTCCACCATCATCCAATGCTCCTGCTCGTAGTGCATCTTCTATGGCTTCCACGGGTAAGACAAAGGATATACAATGCCGCAAGTGCTGGGGTTTTGGTCATATTGAGAGACAGTGCACAACACAACGTGTGATGATGGTGCGAGAAGATGGTGAATACGATTCAGCGAGTGACTTCGATGAAGATACACTAGCCCTTATTTCTGCTCGAGATGGAGACAATTCTGATGATGATGAAGAGCCAGAGGTAATGGGAGCTGAAGCTGCTGATCAATACAAGAGTTTAATTACACAACGTGTGTTGAGTGTGCAATTGAGCAAATCTGAGCAAGATCAACGCCACAACCTGTTCCAAACACGTGGTGTTGTCAAGGAAAGAGCTATACGGATCATCATTGATGGAGGGAGTTGTAATAATCTGGCCAGTGTTGACATGGTAGAGAAGCTTGCGCTTCCAACAAGACAACGCCCACATTCATACTACATCCAATGGTTTGAGAGTTCTCGCAAGATCAAGGTAACAAGAACGGTACGCGTGCATTTTACTATTGGTACATATTCTGATTTTGTTGATTGTGATGTTGTACCTATGCAAGCTTGTTCTTTGTTACTTGGTAGACCATGGCAATTTGATAGAGAATCTGTTCATAATGGCAAAACTAATCACTATTCTCTTATGCATGATGGAAAGAAAATTGGTCTAAAACCTATGACTCCCGAACAGATTTTAAAAGATGATCTTACTAGAGCTAGTAGAGCTAAAACTGAGGAGAAAACTAAAAGTGAGAATCAGATTGTTGCTGCAGATTTTATACCACCAAAGAACACTAAATCTGATTCTACACATGCTACTGAAATTCGTTTGAAGAGTCCATGTATGCTTGCAAATAAAATTGATATTGCTGAACTAGATGTAAACAATACTCAATGTTATGCAATTGTCTGCAAAGAGGTTTTGTTTTCATTTGAGGATATGCCTCCTTCTTTGCCACCCGCTGTTGCTAACCTTTTGCAGGAATATGAAGACGTCTTTCCCGCTGAGTTGCCACCAGGACTACCTCCTATTAGAGGAATTGAGCATCAAATTGATCTAATTCCTGGTGCCACGTTGCCCAACCGCGCGCCATATAGAACCAATCCAGAGGAGACAAAGGAGATACAACGCCAAATTCAGGAACTACTCGACAGAGATCATATTCGTGAGTCCCTTAGCCCTTGTGTTGTTCCTATTATTTTGGTACCTAAGAAAGATGGTTCTTCGCGCATGTGTACTGATTGTAGAGCTATCAATAATATTACTATTCGATATCGTCATCCTATTCCACATTTAGATGACATGCTTGATGAATTGAGTGGCTCTACCATGTTTTCTAAAGTTGATTTGCGTAGTGGTTACCACCAGATTCGTATGAAATTAGGAGATGAATGGAAAACAGCATTTAAAACTAAGTTCGGTTTATATGAGTGGTTAGTAATGCCTTTTGGTTTAACTAATGCACCTAGCACTTTCATGAGATTAATGAATGAAGTTTTACGTGCTTTCATTGGACGTTTTGTGGTAGTCTATTTTGATGATATTCTGATTTATAGCAAATCTTTAGAGGAACATTTGGACCATTTTCGTGCTGTTTTCAATGCTTTACGTGATGCACGTTTGTTTGGTAACCTTGAGAAGTGCACCTTTTGCACCAATCGAGTTGCGTTTCTTGGCTATGTTGTTACATCACAGGGTATTGAAGTGGATCCAGCCAAGATTGAAGCTATTGAGAATTGGCCGCAGCCCAAGACGGTCACACAAGTGAGGAGTTTTCTTGGCCTCGCTGGTTTTTATAGGCGCTTTGTCAAAGACTTTGGATCATTTGCCGCGCCGCTGAATGAGCTTACCAAGAAGGATGTGCCCTTTGTTTGGGGCGATGCACAACAACAGGCCTTCGTCATATTGAAAGATAAGCTAACACATGCTCCCTTACTCCAACTTCCTGATTTTACTAAGACTTTTGAGCTTGAATGTGATGCTAGTGGAATTGGTTTGGGAGGGGTGTTATTACAAGAGGGACAACCTGTTGCGTATTTTAGTGAGAAATTGAGTGGGGCTAGTCTGAACTATTCTACTTATGATAAAGAATTATATGCATTGGTTCGGACATTAGAAACTTGGCAACATTATCTATGGCCTAAGGAATTTGTTATTCATTCTGATCATGAATCTTTGAAGCATATTCGTAGTCAAGCTAAGTTGAATCGTCGTCATGCAAAGTGGGTTGAATTTATTGAGTCTTTTCCTTATGTTATCAAACACAAAAAGGGTAAAGATAATATTATTGCTGATGCTTTGTCATGCCGTTATGCTTTGTTATCTCAACTTGACTTCAAAATATTTGGATTGGAAACTATTAAGGAACAATATGTGCATGATGCTGAATTTAAAGATGTGTTGCAGAATTGTAGAGATGGTAGAACTTGGAACAAGTTCGTCTTCAATGATGGATTTGTGTTCCGTGCTAACAAACTATGCATTCCAGATAGCTCTGTTCGTCTTTTGTTGTTACAGGAGGCGCATGGAGGAGGATTGATGGGACACTTTGGTGTCAAGAAGACGGAGGATGTTCTTGCTGCACACTTCTTTTGGCCACGTATGCGTCGAGATGTTGAGAGATTTGTGGCACGCTGCACTACTTGTCAAAAAGCTAAGTCTCGCCTTAATCCACATGGTTTATATATGCCTCTTCCTGTTCCTAGTGTTCCTTGGGAGGATATTTCTATGGACTTTGTTTTGGGATTGCCACGAACACAGAAGGGGAGGGATAGTATTTTTGTTGTTGTGGATCGGTTTTCTAAGATGGCACACTTTATTCCTTGTCATAAAACGGATGATGCTGCGCATATTGCTGATTTGTTCTTTCGTGAAATTGTTCGTTTGCATGGTGTGCCAACTACTATTGTCTCTGATCGTGATACTAAATTTCTTAGCCACTTTTGGAGATGTTTATGGGCTAAGTTGGGGACTAAATTGCTATTTAGTACTACATGTCATCCCCAAACTGATGGTCAAACTGAAGTAGTAAATAGAACTTTGTCTACTATGTTACGGGCTGTTTTAAAGAAGAACTTAAAATTGTGGGAAGAGTGTTTACCTCATATAGAATTTGCTTATAATCGTTCATTGCATTCTACCACAAAGATGTGCCCATTTGAGATTGTGTATGGTTTTGTTCCTCGTGCACCTATTGATTTATTGCCTTTACCTTCTTCGGTGCAACATAATTTGGATGCTACACAACGCGCTGAAATGATATTAAACTTGCATAAGACTACTAAAGATAACATTGAACACATGAATGCTAAGTATAAACTTGCTGGGGATAAAGGGAGAAAGCATGTTGTGTTTGATGTTGGCGATCTTGTTTGGTTACATTTGCGTAAAGATCGTTTTCCTGATTTACGCAAGTCTAAGTTAATGCCACGTGCTGCTGGTCCCTTTAAGGTGTTAGAGAAAATCAATGATAATGCATATAAACTTGAGTTGCCTGCAGACTTTGGTACGGTTAGTCCTACATTTAACATTGCAGATTTGAAGCCTTACTTTGGTGAGGAAGATGAGATTGCGTCGAGGACGACTTCAATTCAAGAAGGGGAGCATGATGTGGACATCCCTACTATTGATACAACCGTTGTACCTACAGCAACACACATACAAGGACCCATCACAAGATCTCATGCCAAACAACTTAACTATCAGGTACTTTCGTTTCTTGGAACTATTCCTTACATACATGAGAATATGATGCTGTCTAAATCAGATACATTTCTTACTCTTAGGAATGATGGACCAAGCATGGATGAGAGGGACAAGCATTGGAGCATGGCCATGCATGGAGATGGCAGCAAGCATGTGATGATTCAAGAGAAGGCCACGGATGAAGATATCAGAACTTTGAGGCCACCATAATGAAAAAAGAAGGCTTGGACGAAATATTCAAGATCAATACTTTACGAATTCGTCCATAGCATAATATGGTGCTGCGACACCTTTATTTTAGGCCAGGCCCATGTAATTTTCGCAGGATTTTAATTAGCCACTTTTTAGAGTCCGTATTTGAGGGGAAAAGGACTTTTAGGGTTGGATTCGGCCACCACTTCCATGGCTGGCCGAAACCCCACCTTTTCGCCCTTAAATACGCCCCATAGCCGAACCTCTAGACTCGGATTTTGTTTAGACATTAAGTTAGCCATAGTCGCAACTTCGCCAAGGCTCGAGCGTCGCAGAGGCCTCTTGTACTTCGCACCTATTCAGGATCCCACCTCTTTCAATAAAGCTTTCCTCTTAATCCGCAATATCTTGATTGCAATATTGGTTCTTACTTGTTCTCGATTTCAGGTAGGAATTAAGACCCTCGCTGGTCAGGCTGATCGTGTTCACGCAGGATCGGTAACCTCCAGGAGATTGGCCTAGCGATTGCATTGGCGCTCGTGCTCGCACGTGTAGTCGGATCGTCAAGCCCGAACTCCACCAAATCGATTATCGCCATCTCATCGAAAGATCGGACACCTTTGCCCTATCACCATCCAAGGGTGTATCGAAGTCACACAAGGAGAGGAGCGAGTTCACCTAAGCTTGAAGGAGTTTGGCTCGGGCGCGAGTCATGGGTCCACTTGGGGAGCTCGTGGGAGTAGATGTAGTAGCGGTCCTAGGACGGGCTGCATCAGCTAGGAGTTGTAGATGGAGGTACGTCCGTAGGACGGGCTGCATCAGCTCCCCCCCTTGGGAAAGAGTCGTCCTCGACTCTTCAACCTTCTCAACTTCATCTTCTCCATGGTAGGGTGAGAGGTCCTTGACATTGAATGTCGAGATCACAAGATACTTTGATGTTGAGATATCGATGATATAGGCATTGTTGTTGATCCTCTTTAGCACTTTGAATGGTCCATCACCTCTTGGCTTGAGTTTAGAGTCGCGGTCCTTGGGGAAGCGGTCTTTACTTAAGTGTATCCACACAAGGTCGCCCTCTTCAAAGATCATCTCTTTCTTGTTCTTGTTTAGCCTGGATGCTTGGCGAAGGACTTGTTGCTCGATCATAGCTCTTCTGTCTTCATGGAGTTTCTTCATTGTTTGGGCACGCTTGACAACGTCCATATTGGCACGTTCATGAAGTGGTAGTAGAAGGATCTCGAGCGCAGTTAGAGGCTCGAAACCATAGACGATCATGAACGGGCTCCTCATGGTGGTGGAGTGCTTGGCGCGGTTGTAGGCGAACTCAGCGTGTGGAATACATTCCTCCCAGTCTTTAAGGTTCTTCTTATCAACACCCAGAGTAGGGTGCCAAGGCTTCGATTGACGACCTCGGTTTGTCCATCGGTTTAAGGGTACGAGGAGGACGAGAAGATGAGCTTGATGCTGAGCTTGGCCATGAGTGTCTTCCAGAAGTAGCTCATGAATTTGACGTCGCGGTCGGAGACGATTGTTCTTGGTACACCGTGTAGCCGAATTATTTCCCTGAAAAACAAATTTGCTACATGTGAAGCATCATCGGTCTTATGGCACGGAATGAAGTGTGCCATTTTGGAAAAGCGATCCACTACCACAAATATAGAATCATGTCCATGTTTAGATCTAGGCAAGCCTAACACACAGTCCATGCTAATGTCCGACCAAGGTGCATGAGGAATAGGCAATGGCATATGAAGACCAAAGGGGTTGGACTTAGACTTAGCCTGGATACATGTAGTGCATCGTTGGACGTGGCGCTCCACGTCGCGCTTCATCTTTGGCCAAAAGTAGTGAGTGGAGAGCATGTCATATGTCTTGTCACGGCCAAAGTGACCCATAAGGCCACCACCATGGGACTCTTGAAGAAGCAAAATTTGGAGAGATGACTTCGGAATGCAAAGCTTGTTTTGTTTGAAAAGAAAACCCTTATGCAAATAGAAATCATCAATCCCTTTGTCTCTTGAACATCTTGCAAAAATTGGTCCAAAGAAAGGGTCGGACGCGTACAAAGATTTGATGTCATCAAGACCCAAGACATTTACTTCGAGCCGCGTAAGAAGGTTTGTGTTTTTGCGAGGCAAGGCGTCTGCTACCACATTTTCTTTGCCCTTCTTTTATTTGACAATGTAAGGAAAAGACTCCATGAACTCAACCCATTTGGCGTGCCTTTTACTCAAATTGGCTTGGCCCTTAAGATACTTCAATGACTCATGGTCGGAATGGATGATAAATTCTTTGGGCCAAAGATAGTGTTGCCACACTTGAAGGAAACGAACCAAGGCAAAAAGCTCTTGGTCATAAATGGGGTAGTTTAGGCGTGCGCCATGAAGTTTCTCACTATGGTATGCAATAGGACGCCCATTTTGCATAAGGACACCACCAATGCCAATACCACTAGCGTCACATTTAATTTCAAAGGTTTTTGTGAAATTCGGTAATGCAAGAAGTGGTGCTTCGGTGAGGCTCTTTTTGAGCTCATCAAAAGCTTTTTGTTG
Source organism: Avena atlantica (assembly GCA_910589765.1). Taxonomy (NCBI): domain Eukaryota; kingdom Viridiplantae; phylum Streptophyta; class Magnoliopsida; order Poales; family Poaceae; genus Avena; species Avena atlantica. The sequence goes on along the minus strand of OU342735.1, from coordinate 260,573,079 downwards.
TGCTTTTCACCAAACGAACGTGACATTTTTCTTGGTCAATTCGTTGAGGGGGCAAGCAATGGTAGAAAAGTCTTTCACAAAGCGACGGTAAAAACCAGCCAACCCATGAAAACTACGAAGTTCACTAACATTGGTCGGTATGGGCCAATCTCGTATGTCCTTAACTTTTGAGACATCCACTTCAATGCCATTAGAAGACACAACAAAACCAAGGAAAATCAGCTTGTCTTTTGCAAAAGTGCACTTTGGGAGATTAGCATAAAGCTTTTCATGACGAAGGATTTGAAGGACCTCCTTAACATGAGTAACATGCTCCTCTAGTGACTTGCTATAGACAAGGATGTCATCAAAGTAAACAACTACACTCTTCCCAATGAGAGATCTCAAAATATGGTTCATGAGGCGCATGAAGGTAGATGGGGCATTTGATAAGCCAAAAGGCATAACCAACCATTCATAGAGACCAAGCTTGGTCTTGAAGGCGGTTTTCAACTCATCACCTTCGGCCATGCGAATTTGATGGTAACCACTACGAAGATCAATTTTCGAAAATATAGTGGCTCCACATAACTCATCAAGCATGTCATCAAGACGCGGTATAGGATGTCGATAACGCACGGTGAGAGCATTTATTGGACGGCAGTCCATGCATAAGCGCAACGTATCATCCGTTTTTGGAACTAGAATAACGGGGACCGCGCTTGGGCTAGTGCTTACTTGGATCAAACCTTTGGAGACGAGTTGGTTGATTTGTCGTTCTATCTCCTTCGTCTCTTCCGGGTTTGTGCGATACGCGGCGCAGTTTGGGAGTGGGGCACAGGGTATGAGGTCGATGCGGTGCTCGATTCCACGAAGAGGAGGAAGGCCATGAGGAAGCTCTTCGGGAAATACATCTTGGAATTCCTGCAAAATTGTCATCAAAGAAGGAGGAACATGTGTCAAGTCATTAGTTCCTTGCACTAGTCCCTTGCATACAAGGACATAATGCAAGATGGATGGGTTGTTCCGCACTTCTCTCATCTCACTTTTGGTGGCAAGAAGAACACTCTTAGTTTTTCCACTCGAGTTTGGCTTATGGCACTCACTCACTATAGTGTGGTTCTCTCTCTCACCACTCTTCTCGCAAGGTGTTTTTGTGTATTGCGCCCTCGCTAAAGCCTTTGCATTGTCCACAATTATTTGGCTAGGAGTCATTGGTTGCAACACACAAGTTTTATCAAGCCATTTGAAGGTATAAGTGTTGGAGTGACCATCATGCAAAGCACGCTTGTCATATTGCCACGGCCTTCCGAGCAACATATGGCAAACAGTCATTGGGACCACGTCACATTCCACCGTGTCCTTGTAGTGCCCAATTGAGAACGTCACCGAGACGGTGTGCTTGATCTTGACGGATCCTTGGTCACTTAGCCATTGGATATGGTAGGGGTGTTTATGCGGATGGAGGGTGAGGTTGAGTTTCTCACACAATTCCGTGCTTGCAAGATTGTGGCAACTCCCTCCATCGATGACAACTTTGATGGACTTCCCATTGATGCCGGCACGAGTTTGGAAGATGTTCGAGCGTTGGTCTTCATTCTCGTTGGCTTGGGTAGTTAAGACCCTTGTGACCACAAGCGATGGACTTGCGTCATGTTCACACACAAGAAGTTCTTAGTCCTCTTCCAAATGTTGCCTTGTCATGGCTTCCTTGACCCTTGCATCAAACTCTTCTTCACTCAAGTATTCTTCATCGCCGTTGTCATGGATGAACAAAACTTTCTTGTTTCCACATGCGGCCGACTTGTGTCCTTTTCCTCCACACTTGTAGCATTCACCATTGAATGGTTGATCATCCCTTGTGTATTTGCCACTTGGGAGCTGTTTTCCTTGAGGAAGTGTTGGCATGAAGGGAAGCTTGGTGGTACTTGAGGAGCTTCCACTTGGTGTTGTTGGAGTAGTGGTTGGTGCTTGCTTGTAGGTGAAGTACGTCTTTGGCTTGTTGTACTTGATGTCCTCTTGCACTTGACGCTCGGCCTTTGATGCAATGTGCACAAGCTCAACCATGTTGTTGTACTTTTGGAACTCGGTGATGCACTTGATTTGATGGTTCAAGCCATTGAGGCAGCGTGCCATTGTTTGTTCATCACGCTCTTCAATGTTGGCACGGATCATGTTGAGCTCCATTTGCTTGAAGTACTCTTCCACGGTCTTTGTCCCTTGACTAAGCGTTTGAAGCTTGTTGAAGATGTCACGCATGTGGTGCGAAGGAACAAAGCGGGATCTCATATGGGCCTTCATATCTTGCCAAGTTGAGATTGGAGGCTCTTCTTTTGCTTCTCGAGCAAGTTGGACTTGTTCCCACCAAATGTTGGCATACTCATCGATCTCGAGGGATGCCATGGCCATCATCTTCTCATTGCTATAGTTGTGCATGCGGAAGATCTTGTCAACCTTGAGTTCCCACGGGAGATATTCTTCGGGTTCATTGGAACCGGTGAACTTGGGCATGGTGAATTTGAGCTTGCCGAAAGTTTCTTCTCCATTGCAGTTCCGGTTGCGGCGGTTGCCATGATTTTGGCGGTCATCATCATCATTCGAGCTCTCATGTCTTGCTTGGTGATGGTTGCGTTGCTCTTGTGGTTGTTGAGGTGCCGCGTTTGGTGGTGGACTTGGTTTTGACGACGAGCTTGGGGAGCTTGCTCGTGTTGTTGGCGCGGTTGAGGACGAGGAGGAGGTTGTTGATCCTCACGACGAGCTTGGGGAGTTTGCTCTTGTTCTTGTCGTGGGTGATGCCGAGGAGCATTGTCTTGCGCCCTGTGGCGAGGAGGACGTCGAGCCACATGTGCAATGGGCTGCTCTTGTTCTTCTTGATGTGGAGGGGGCTCGTCATGATTATCATGTTGCCGACATTGACGATCATGTCGATGATGACGCCTTGGTGGATCTTCGAGTGCTTCACGTCGACGGTGATCTTGTTCGTCCTCTTCGGATGCTTCACTTGTTGTTGAAAGGACATGTCGACGGCGATGGGCTTGGTGGTCCATGTGAGGTTGCTCTTGTTGAATCTCCAGTGCCCTTGGTTGTGGTCGGTTCGCTTCACGTCTTGGAGGTCTTGCGGAGAGGTCACCATCATAGCTTGACGTTGCGGCGTGTCGCGGGGATGGTACCGCTTGAGAAGAGCTCATGGATTGAAGAACGGGTCCATCCCGGTGCCTTGAAGCGCGACGGCAGGTGCACTTGATTCACTTGAGGAGTGCCGAGATGAGCTTAAATCGCGCGAGAGTGGCCTTGATAGCCCATCGATGAGGCGTTGAAGCTTCTCATCCGTTGAGGCGAGGGCGCGACCAAGAGCTTCATTTTGATGACCGAGGTTGTGTTGCATGGCATGCATTTGGCCTTGGACTTGTTCGAAGCGGTTGTCGATGTTCTTGAACTCGACACGGGCTTCGCTAAATTGTTCATCTTGGCGCCGCTCAAGAGCTTCACAACGGTAGTTGAATTCTCCTCGGACCTTCCAATGGTCCCATCTTGTCATGAATTGTGTGTCGTCCTCCGGGGGTGGTGGTTGGGACGGTTCGCCATTCCTGTCCATGATGCAAAGCCGACAAGGGTTGTATATATGGAGAGGAAAGGTGTGTAGAGTTAGCCTTTTACCTCACCTTGGAGATTATATCAAACCAATTGCCACACAAAGGAGCGAACAGCGTGCAAAGTGAAATGGCAAAGAAACTCACACACAAAGAAGCTATAACTCTCAAAAGCTTTTGGTGGAAGGTTAGGATTATGGAAAACCAAACGAAACGATCCAGGCAAAAGGTGATGTGGACATCCCTACTATTGATACAACCGTTGTACCTACAGCAACACACATACAAGGACCCATCACAAGATCTCGTGCCAAACAACTTAACTATCAGGTACTTTCGTTTCTTGGAACTATTCCTCACATACATGAGAATATGATGCTGCCTAAATCAGATGTATTTCTTACTCTTAGGAATGATGGACCAAGCATGGATGAGAGGGACAAGAATTGGACCATGGCCATGCATGGAGATGGCAGCAAGCATGTGATGATCCAAGAGAAGGCCACGGATGAAGATTTCAGAACTTTGAGGCCACCATAATGAAGAAAGAAGGCTTGGACGAAATATTCAAGATCAACTTTACGAATTCGTCCATAGCTTAATATGGTGCTGCGACACCTTTATTTTGGGCCAGGCCCATGTAATTTTCGCAGGATTTTAATTAGCCACTTTTTAGAGTCCGTATTTGAGGGGAAAAGGACTTTTAGGGTTGGATTCGGCCAACACATCCATGGCTGGCCGAAACCCCACCTTTTTTCCCTTAAATACTCCCCATAGCCGACCCCCTAGACTCGGATTTTGTTTCGACATGAAGTTAGCCATAGTCGCAACTTCCCCAAAGCTCGAGCGTCGCAGAGGCCTCTTGTACTTCGCACCTATTCAGGATCCCACCTTTTCAATAAAGCTTTCCTCTTAATCCGCAATATCTTGATTGCAATATTAGTTCTTACTTGTTCTCGATTTTAGGTAGGAATTAAGACCCTCGTTGGTCAGGCTGATCGTGTTCACGCATGATCAGTAACCTCCAGGAGATTGGCCTAGCGATTGCATTGGCGCTCGTGCTCGCACGTGTAGTCGGATCGTCAAGCCCGAACTCCACCAAATCGATTATCGCCATCTCATCGAAAGATCAGACACCTTTGCCCTATCAAAATGTTATTGTTCTAAGTGGTAAAGAACCAAAGATCAAAAGAAAAAGGACACGATCTACAAAAACACGGAAAAACACACACGTGGAGACAAACGGGGTTAGCACGACTATGAAAATGAGCACAAAAGGTCCTAACGAAGACTACGCTCGGTTGTCGTGCCAACTCAAGGAGAGACCACAACTCGTTTGCCAAAAGAGGATAAGCAATAGATTTGTACACTTGCCTTGGTGCGCTCTTTTCCTCTCTCTTGTTGGCTTACAAGCTTGGTATTCTCTTTGTATTGGGAGACTATGTATCTTTTTTTCTATTTTTCTTTTGTTCTTTTTTTTTTGATTCTTTCTCTTTTCTCCCTTTCTATGCTACTATGTTAACTTTTGTATTTGGCCTCACACTCTCACTTTCAAAAGGCAAGTGCACAATGCTTAGACAAACACAAAATGAGTTGCTCTCATAGGATAGATACACACAAGGAAGATATGGGGCTGTCAAAGTGGCGCAAGTTATACCTTCGATATTGTTGACGACTTGCAACTGTTGGCGGGGATGATGTTCGAGTGTCGCGGTGTCGTTGAGCGCGTGGTGACTTTGATGTAGAAGCTGTTGTGAAAATAGCGACAAACACGCGAAACACGAACAAGTGAAGTGGAAAAGTCAGCAAACGAAGTTGAGGCGTCAAAGGAGCAAAGAAACACGGTCAGAGGCGGGTGGTAGTACCGCTGGCAACGTCCGGTAGTACCGGCGAGCGGTAGTACCGCTTGTGCGACCGGTAGTACCGGTGACTTGCGGTAGTACCGCTCGTACGGCCGGTAGTACCGCCAGGCGCGGAACAGGAACGAAAACAACTTGACAAAATCCTCAAATTCGTGGTGATCTGACCGAAAGGCTGGGCTAGGAACAACAGGGGCTATAGATCGACTCCAAAAGCAACAGATCTATGGACCAAAACCGAGAAAAACAAACCAAATCCAAAGATCGATCCGAAGGCAAATTGGGGCTCTTTTTGGTGTGATTTTCGATTTTACGGGGGATCAAAGAAAAATTGGGGGGAAATTCGTGATCAACCGTGCTCTTGATACCAATATGTTAAGGGTAACCCCTTGGGGTGGCCCGATCTTTCACGAATATCCACGGGAAGCGAGGGGGAAGCGGTGGACGGGGGAAGAAGGTAAGAAAACCACGAACACACGCACACAAATCATGATACACGCCGATAACTCACGCCGGTGGCAACCAGTCCAACATAATCTCTAGGATCGGTGTTGGGCGAAGCTCTCTCTCCACGCCAACAACGGGGGACGAGGTGCTTGGTGAGATCTTGACGACTTGGGGGCGAGAAACCGAGAACCCAAGGCCTTGTACAACTTGAACGCACTAGGCAAGATCCAAGAGGAGGGTGGATAATAGGGTGCTCCTTGGTAGGAGCATGAGACCAATAGATGTAAGATCCTCAAAGGGGTTTCCTTAATCTATTATTATCCAAGTCTGAGGTTTACAATAGAGGGTGGGGGCTATATATAGGCCAGCCACATAATCAGGGGTAGTTTCGGAATGAAATGGGAAAATATAGAAAGGGGTACAGGGCGCAGGGCCGAACTGATGCGTTCTGGTTCAGTCAGGACCGGTAGTACCGTTTGGGCCACCGGTAGTACCGTTCGCAACCGGTAGTACCGCTGGCGGTCCTGGAGCTTCCGTCAGAGTCGCCAGTAGCGAGCGGTAGGAGTGGGCGGTAGTACCGCCCACCGGTAGTACCGGTTCCCGGACCGGTAGTACCGCAGGCGTCTGGGGCGTGCGGTGGTTCTTCCTGGAGCGTCCGGTAGCGGGGTCCGGTAGTACCGCTTGTACCGGTAGTACCGGTCGCCTGATCCGGTAGTACCGCTTGAGTCTGGCAGCGCCTAGTTGCTTCCTCTCCGGTTCCTCCTAGTCCTTCTCTTCGTACCTGATGATGCACAGTGTATGCGTATGAAGTAGCAAGCCATCCAGGGGCGTATCGAAATCACACAAGGCAAGGAGTGAGTTAACCTTGGCTTGTAGGAGCTTAGCTCGGGCACGAGTCATTGGTACACTGGGAGAGCTAGGAGTTGTAGATGGAGGCGTCCGTAGGACGGGCTGCATCAAGTGAGACATCGACGACGCCTCGCCGAGCATGGAGGACACGGAGAACTTCATCAAATTTGATGGCTCCTCCACGCGCCATGAAGGATTCCTCCACCGCGTGGAGATGGCAGCCTACTAGGCCAAGCAAGCGGAGGCGCATCATCAAGATCCCATGACCTTCAAGGCCAAGCGTGCCACACCAAAGGGCACCACCTACTTCTATGATCCACCTCCAAGGCGACAAGCGCCACCACCTCCAAGGCGTCAAGCGCCACCATCGAAAAGGCATCAAGTGCCACCACCTAGATGGCGTCAAGCTCCACCATCTGCAAGGCGCCAAGCTCCATCACCTCCAAGGCGCCAAGATCCACCTCCTATCCAAAGAAGAGTGGCATCCAAACATCATATACATCAAGAGGCGCCAAGAACCAAGAATCTTCATCATGAGCATCGCCACCATAAAGAGGATACAAGACATCATCAAAGGCATCTTCGCAACCAAGACGAACAATTCTTGAAGGCACCACGAGCACAAGAAGAGTGCCAAGGCAAATGATCACCGTCGTGAGCGTCATGTGGATGACCAAGTGCTTCACCAACATCAACCATCGGCAAGGCACGCCAATGACCTCCGTCGACACCATCATATGGCACCTTCAACTACTCGTGCCACCACCACAATGGAACCAAGAGCAAGCCTTCCTCCACGCCATCAAGCTTCAACGCCTACGCTTGACTTCCACGACCACGCGAACAAGGAAAATGAAGACCTCTACTTCGCCAAGTTGGCTGAGTTCAGCAAGAGGATGTCTACACTCCATGAGGGAGGAAGCCAAGGCCACATATGTGATGAATACGATCTGAGCACCGCTCTCGACAACACCATGAGCCTACTTCCACCACTACTACGAGATGGCCACAAGACGGTCGAGCATGGGATTTTCAGTTCGACCATGGAGGCGAGCGATGATGCCCATCATATGGCATCCAACCTTGGAGGTGACAAGGTCAAGAATGGTGAGCATGGGATTTTCCCTTCACCAAAGGAGGCACATGGAGTTGAGGAAACCGAGCCTATCCCTATATGCTTGAGTGATGATGTGGTACCAATCCCATGTGAGTATGAGAGCCACTTAGCCCACTTGAGTGAGAACAAGAGTGAGATGAGTGACTCCACCTTATGTGAGATTGAGTGCTTCCACTTGGAGGGCATGAGCGATACTCCTAGTGAGTTGAGAGTGGTAATTCATAGGTCAAGTGAGACCATTTCGATTTCTAACAACTTACCCTCTACCTCTAGTATGTTCTCTTGTGTTGTGCTAGGTTCCATGGAGGAAGACGCGCCAAGCCATGAAGCAATGATGCCTCAATTGGAGAAGATGTACATGGTGCACTAAGATGATGCTACGCCATGGCTACATCAAGAAGACGAAGTCGTCCACAAGGAGACCACTACTTTCACAACAGCCACTTCATATGAATCCTTTATGCAAATGGTTTTGTTTTGAACCCTTTGACCATAATCATTAAGATTTGAAATTAAAAACATAATTTGCGAGCACTATAAAACATCCCTTTGAATAAAAGCTTTTCTAGCAAAAAATAACAATTTAAATAACTTATTAGCACTAACTTGGTTCCAATTGGAATTCCACTTTTATAAAAAATACCAGTAGGTGTTGTAATGTTTAGAACCTTGTTAGGAACAACTTTTCAATAAAATGATCTTGTTGCATGCTTGCATGCATTCCTTTATTTTTTTGTTTTACTTTTTTGTGTTGTAGTTTGAGTGTCTGCTTTTTGCTTGATTGTATTGTTGTAGAATTTGAGGAGTGTGCTATTGCAAGATCAAGGAGAGTACCTAAATATTCTACTATAAAGGCAAGTGATAATTTGGTCATGAAAAGTCCTATCTTTTAAATATTGCATAAGTGATATTTTTATAGTGTGCATGATAGGGGTATTATTTATATTACTATGCTATGCTAATCCTATAGTATCTACCTTGGTAGTATTTCCTAAAGATAGGAGACATCGTAAGATTAGAATGCTTTGTCTTGCTATATAGATTCGTGGGTGGAAATCATGATGTGATGTCTTATGAAAATATGAGTATTTTTGGACTAATGAAAAACAAGTGATGCTAATGAAACACCTGGGTGGAAATGGGACTTGTATGGATTTTTTTTGAGTGGTTACCCAGGGGCCATTTCTATGCTTTACCCTGGTGTATCTCACTTGTGGATGGCCACCCAGGAACAAAGAGATTGGAGACATTCTTGTCGCGAAAGCTTCCAGTGCAGCCACATGGCATATGGGCTCTGCCTTGACCAACTAAGTTGCAAGAACTCAGTCAGACAGACAGAAGGTGGTAGCAATGATAGGATGGAACACGTCTATGGTGATCTGAGGGATTTCTTCTGAAAAGTCTTGTCTCGTTGCATGTTGAGTCTTGTGGGGAAAGTGCACCACCTCTCGAGAGGGTAAAACTAAGTACTTAGTCATGTCCCCGGTTATGGACAATTTTTGAGCATCAAGACAATGATGCAGAATCAAAGATCTCATCATTCCAATTTCTCTAAGTTAAAACTTGTTGGGTGAACAAGGGAAGCACCTGGAGGTTATCCAATGTGCCATGTTTGTTGATGTGTTGTTGGAAAGAGAAAAACTATTTTACAAAGGATAGGGAAAATTACTTTATGCAAAGGCCAGCCAAAACTCCACTTAGCCATATATTCATATAGATGTTAGGTTCTCTATATCAATATGGTATCACTTGCCAATACAATTCAAATGTATTGACCCTTGTGTCTATAACTTATCATGTTGCAGGATTACTTGTTGATAGTGAAGTTTGATGAGTAGGGATTACAAGTCTGCAACCAACATGTTTGTCTGTGGCACATGAAGATGAAGGACTCCATGCTTTATAGTTATATCTGTTGCTCTTTAATAAGATAGCCATATGAGCTATGTAAGTTGTAATGAAATATTTTGTTCCTGGATATGCAATGTAATATGACCTTTGTTTCTTGATATTACATCTTGATGCAGCCCGTCCTACGGACGCACCTCCATCTACAACACCTAGTCCCCAAGTGGACCAATGACTCACACCCGAGCCAAGCTCCCACAAGCTAAGGTTAACTCGCTCCTTTCCTCATGTGATTTTGATCTACCTTTGGATGGCTTGCTACTTCATGCAACTATGTTGTGTATCCTCAGCTATGAAGCAACATCACCGCACCAAGCCCCCAAGGAAGAAGGACCGGGAGAATACGCTGCTGGAGCACTACACACCAGAATCTCCGGTGTACACCAGAGTCTCCGGTACTGTACACCGGAGTCTCCAGACCATCCTCCGTTACGTCCCCTGGAACCAAGCCAGGGACAGTCAGAAGGCCCCTCCGGAGACGGGTCCGAAGATTGACCGGAGTCTCCGGCCCAGACCGGAGTCTCCGGTCCCAACACCGGAGTCTTCGGCCTGCTCGACGCCAGGCATGTCAAGGCCTTTTGGGCCTGGCCCATGTAACCCCTAGTTTCGCCCCAACTTCCAGTTTTATCCCTAAACTACCCCTATTTAAGTGGCTGACCTATATAAAGCCCCACCCCTCTATTGTAAACTGTAGACTTGGATAATTGTAGTTGAAGACACCCCTTTGAGGATCTATCAACTATTTTTCTCATGCTCCTTGACAAGGAGCACCAAATTATCCACAACCTCTTGGATTTTGCCTCATGCGTTCAAGTTTTACAAGTCCTTGGGATCTCGATGTCTCGTCCCCAAGTAGTCAAGATCTCATCAAGCCTCTCACCCCTGTTGTTGGCCGTGGGAGAGTGTCTTGCCCAACGCCGATCCTAGGGATTGTGTTGGACCGGTTGCCACCGGCGTCAGCTATCGGCTTGTATCGTGTTTTCGTGTGTGCGCGTTCATCGAGTTCTTCGCATGTGTGTTCGTGGATTTCATCCCCCCTCCTCTTTCCCCTCGCTTACCCTCGATTTCCACGGGATTCGTGAAAGATCGGGCTACCCCAAGGGGTCACCCCTAACATATTGGTATCAAGAGCAAGGTTGATCACGAATTTCCCCTCAATTTTTCTTCTATCCACCATAAATTCGAAAATTTCCCAAAAAATAGCCCCAATTTGCCTTTGGATCGATCTATCGTTTTGGAGCGTTATTTGTGGTTTTGATCCGACCAAATCTTGTCTAAGGTTTTGGTCAAGCTTTTGCCTGCGTTTCCCAGCCCAATTTTGGCCAAATTTTCGCGGATTTGAGGACTCTAGGCGTGAATTTCCGCTCAAAAGCACGAGCTGATTTTCCAAACCGGAGTCTCCGGCCCTGTGAACCGGAGTCTCCGGCCCTGGACGCCAGTTTTGACTTTCCCTCTTGTTCTACATTGGCTAATCTGTTCGCTTATTGTTTGTGTTCCGTGTGCATGTCACCAACTAACAGATAGCTTCCGCAACTTCGCCCCCGCTCTTCGACACCACGAACCCCAAACTCTTCCCTGCTCCATCGACACAAGATCATCATCAACAACTAAGGTATAACTTGTGTCAACCCTTGTAGCCATATCTTCCTTTGTGTGTACCTATCCTAAGAGAGCAACTCATTTTGTGTTTGTCTAAGCATTGTGCACTTGCCACTGGAAAGTGAGAGTGTGAGGGAAAATACAAAAGTTAACATAGTAGCATAGGAAGGGAGAAAAAGAAAAAGAATAAAAAAAAGAAAAAGAAAAAATAGAAAGATACTCCCTTCGTTTGGAAATATAAGATGTTTTAGGTTTGTGAATAAAATGTATCTAGACACCTTTTAGTGTCTAGATTCATTTGAACCTATACACTAAAAGGTGTCTAGATACATCACCTTCACAAACCTAAAACATCTTATATTTCTAAACGGAGGGAGTACATAGTCTCCCAATACAAAGAGAGTATCAAGCTTGTAAGCAAAGAGAGAGGAAAAAGCGCGCCAAGGCAAGTGCACAAATCCGTTGCTTACCTTCTTTTGGCAAACGAGTTGTGGTCTCTCCTTGAGTTTGCACGACAACCGAGCGTAGTCCTCGTTAGGACCTTTTGTGCTCACGTGCTAACCCCATTTTTCTCCACGCGTGTGTGTAGTCGTAGGTTCTCGTTACTTTTCGAGTTGACCATCATCTTTTGACTTGAGTTTTGTTGGATCTTATCCACTTTTGACTATCCTCTTCGTTTGGTTGGTTCTTTGGCTTTCCACCAAAATCTTTTGAGAGTGTACTTCTTGTGTGTGAGTCTCTTTGCGATTTCACTTTGCAAGCTCTTAGCTCTCTTGTGTGGCAATTGGTTTGATACAATCTCCAAGGTGAGGTGAAAGGCTAACTCTCCATGTTTCTCCTCCATATACAATCCTTGTGGCTTTGCGTCATGGACAGGAATGGCGAGTCTTCCCAACCAACGCCGTCTCAAGAGGAAGACGCACAATACATGACAAGGTGGGATCATTGGCAGATCCGTGGAGAATTCAACTATCGTTGTGATGCAGCCCGTCCTACGGACGCACCTCCATCTATAACACCTAGCCCCCCAAGTGGACCAATGACTCGCGCCCGAGCCAAGCTCCTGCAAGCCAAGGTTAACTCGCTCTTTTCCTGGTGTGATTTTGATATGCCCCTGGATGGCTTGCTACTTCATACGCATACACTGTGCATCATTAGGTACGAAGAGAAGGACCCATGGAACGGAGAAACCAGAGCGGAAGCGACCAACCGCTTTCAGACTCCAGCGGTACTACCGGACCCCACGACCAGTACTACCGGTCCAAGCGGTAAAACTGGCCCCAGCTACCGGACGCTCCAGGAGGAACCCAACCAAGCCCCAGACGCCAGCGGTACTACCGGATCGGGAACTAGTACTACCGGTCAGCGGTACTACCGCCCTCCACTACCGTTTGCTACAAGCGACTACGACGGAAGCCCCAGGACCGCCAGCGGTACTACCGGCCCCTGAGCGGTACTACCGGTTGCGACCGGTACTACCGGTCGCCCGTCCGGTACTACCGGTCTTGACTGAACCTGTTCGCGTCAGTTCGGCCCAGCGCCCTGTACCCCTCTCTACATTTTCCCATTTCATTCCTAAACTACCCCTGTTTATGTGGCTGGCCTATATATAGCCCCCACCATCTATTGTAAACCCTAGACTTGGATAATAATAGTTGAGGACACCCCCTTTGAGGATCTTTTCAACTATTGGTCTCATGCTCCTACCAAGGGGCACCAAATTATCCGCAACCTCTTGGATCTTGCCTAGTGCATTCAAGTTGTACAAGTCCTTGGGATCTCGGTGTCTCGTGCCCAAGTAGTCAAGATCTCACCAAGCATCTCGCCCCCGTTGTTGGCCGTGGAGAGAGAGCTTCGCCCAACACTGATCCTAGGGATTATGTTGGACCGGTTACCACTGGCGTGATTTATCAGCGTGTATCCTGTTTTCGTGTGCGTGAGTTAATCGGGTTCTTCGTGTGTGTGTGTTCGTGGATTTCATCCCCTTTCCCCCTTCCACCGGTTTCCCCTCGATTCCCGTGGAATTCGTGAAAGATCGGGCCACCCCAAGGGATTACCCCCAACATATTGGTATCAAGAGCAAGGTTAATCACGAATTTCCCCTCAATTTTTCTTCTATCCACCATAAAATCGAAAATACCCCCAAAAGAGCCCCAAATTGCCTTCGGAACGATCTTTCGATTTGGTGAGTTTTTCGTGGTTTTGGTCCATAGATCTGTTGCTTTTGGAGTCGATCTATAGCCCTTTTATGTTCCTAGCCCAGCCTTTCGGTCAGATTACCACGAATTTGAGGATGTTTTCAGGTTGATCGCGTGCAAGTCCCGCGCCAGGCGGTACTACCTGTCATACGAGAGGTACTACCGGTCGTACGAGCGGTACTACTGCAAGTCACCGGTACTACCGGTCGTACCGGGCGGTACTACCGCCCGCAACAGATAGTTTTCCTTTTTTCTTTTTGACACCTCAACTTCGTTTGCTGACTGTCCTCTTTAGCTTGTTCGTGTTTCGCGTGTTTGTCGCCATTCTAAACAAAAGCTTCCGCATCAAAGTCACCACGCTCTCAATGACACCGCGACATTCGAACATCATCCACAACAACGGTTGCAAGTCATCAACAATACCAAAGGTATAACTTGCGCCACTTTGACAGCCCATATCTTCCTTTGTGTGTATCTATCCTATGAGAGCAACTCATTTTGTGTTTGTCTAAGCATTGTGCACTTGCCCTTGGAAAAGTGAGAGTGTGAGGGCAAATACAAAAGTTAACATAGTAGTATAGAAAGGGAGAAAAAGAAAAAAAAAGAGAAAAAAAGAAAAAGAAAAATAGAAAGATACGTAGTCTCCCAATACAAAGAGAGTATCAAGCTTGTAAGCAAAAAGAGAGAGGAAAAAGCGCGCCAAGGCAAGTGCACTATTCCGTTGCTTATCTTCTTTTGGCAAACGAGTTGTGGTCTCTCCTTGAGTTGGCACGACATCCGAGCGTAGTCTTCGTTAGGACCTTTTGTGCTCATTTTCATAGTCGTGCTAACCCCGCTAATCTCCACGTGTGCGTTCTCCCGTGTTTTTGTAAATCTTATCCTCTTGCTTTTCATCTTTGGTTCTTTACCACTTTGAACAATAACCTTTTGCTTGGATCGTTTCGTTTGGTTTTCCACAATCCTAAGCTTCCACCAAAAGCTTTGGAGAGTGTATCTTATTTGTGTGTGAGTTTCGCTGCGATTTCACTTTGCAAGCTCTTAGCTCTCTTGTGTGGCAATTGGTTTGATATAATCCCCAAGGTGAGGTAAAAGGCTAACTCTCTGAATCCTTATTCTCCATATACAACCCTTGTCGGCTTTGCATCATGGACAGAAATGACGAGCCGTCCCAACCACCACCACCTCCAGAGGACGACACACAATACATGACAAGATGGGACCATTGGAAGGTCTGAGTAGAATTCAACTACCGTTGTGAAGCCCTTGAGCGGCGCCAAGATGAAAAATTTAGTGAAGCCCGAGTCGAGTTCAAGAACATCGACAACCGCATCGAAGAAGTCCAAGTGATGTGGACATCCCATCTATTGATACAACCGTTGTACCTACAGCTACACACATACAAGGACCTATCACTCGATCTCGTGCCAGACAACTTAACTATCAGGTACTTTCATTTCTTGGAACTATTCCTCACATACATGAGTATGATGCTGCCTAAATCAGATGTATTTATTACTCTTAGGAATGATGGACCAAGCATGGATGAGAGGGACAAGCATTGGAGCATGGCCATGCATGGAGATGGCAGTTAGCATGAGATGATTCAAGAGAAGGCCACGGATGAAGATTTCAGAACTTTGAGAGGCCACCATAATGAAGAAAGGAGGCTTGGACGAAATATTCAAGATCAATACTTTATGAATTCGTCCATAGCTTAATATGGTGCTACGACACCTTTATTTTGGGCCAGGCCCATGTAATTTTCGCAGGATTTTAATTAGCCACTTTTTAGAGTCCGTATTTGAGGAGAAAAGGACTTCTAGGGTTGGATTCGGCCACCACTTCTATGGCTGGCCGAAACCCCACCTTTTCCTCCTTAAATACTCCCCATAGCCGTCACTTTAGCCTCGGATTTTGTTTAGACATTAAGTTAGCCATCATAGCAACTTCGCCAAGGCTCGAGCGTCGCAGAGGCCTCTTGTACTTCGCACCTATACAGGATCCCACCTTTTCAATAAAGCTTTCATCTTAATTCCGCAATATCTTGATTGCAATACTAGTTCTTACTTGTTCTCGATTTCAGGTAGGAATTAAGACCCTCGCTGGTCAGGCTGATCGTGTTCCCGCAGGATCGGTAACCTCCAGGAGATTGGCCTAGCGATTGCATTGGCACTCGTGCTCGCACGTGTAGTCGGATCGTCAAGCCCGAACTCCACCAAATCGACTATCATCATCTCATCGAAAGATTAGACACCTTTGCCCTATCACCGAGGCCAAATGCATGCCATGCAACATAACCTCGGTCATCAAAATGAAGCTCTTGGTCGCGCCCTCGCCTCAACGGATGAGAAGCTTGAATGCCTCATTGATGGGCTAGCAAGGCCACGATCGCGCGACTCAAGCTCATCACGGCACTCCTCAAGTGAATCAAGCGCACCTCGCCGCCACGCTTCAAGGCACCGGGATGGACCCGTCGTTCAATCCATGAGCTCTTCTCAAGCGGTACCATCTCCGCGACACGCCGCGACGTCAAGCTATGATGGTGACCTCTCCGCAAGACCTCCAAGACATGAAGTGAACCGAACACAACCAAGGGCACTTGTGATTCAACAAGAGCAGCCTCACATGGACCACCAAGCCCATCGCCATCGACATGTTCTCTCAACAACAAGTGAAGCATCCGAAGTGGACGAACAAGATCGCCATCAGCGTGAAGCACTCGAAGATCCACCAAGGCGTCATCATCGTCATGAACATCAACGTCGACAACATGATCATCATGACGAGCCTCCTCCACATCAAGAAGTAAGAGAGCAGCCCATTGCGCATGTGGCTCGACGTCCTCCTCGCCACATGGCGCAAGACAATGCTCCTCGGCATCAACCACGACAAGAACAAGAGCAAGCTCCCCAAGCTCGTCGTGAGGACCAACAACCGCCTCCTCGTCCTCAACCTCGCCAACAACACGAGCAAGCTCCCCAAGCTCGTCGTCAAAACCAAGTTCCACCACCAAATGCGGCACCTCAACAACCGCAAGAGCAACGCCACCATCACCAAGCAAGACATGAGAGCTCGGATGATGAAGATGGCCGCCAAAGTCATGGAAACCGCCGCAACCGAAACCGCAATGAAGAAGAAACTTTTGGCAAGCTCAAGTTCACCATGCCCAAGTTCACCGGTTCCAATGAACCCGAAGAATACCTCTCGTGGGAACTCAAGGTTGATAAGCTCTTCCGCATGAACAAATATAGCAATGAGAAGATGATGGCCATGGCATCCCTCGAGTTTGATGAGTATGCCAACCTTTGGTGGGAACAAGTCCAACTCGCTCGTGAATCCAAAGAAGAGCCCACAATCTCAACTTGGCAAGATATGAAGGCTCATATGAGATCCCTCTTTGTTCCTTCGCACTACACGCATGACCTTTTCAACAAGCTTCAAAGGCTTAGTCAAGGGACAAAGACCGTGGAAGAGTACTTCAAGCAAATGGATCTCAACATGATCCGTGCCAACATTGAAGAGAGTGATGAACAAACAATGGCACATTTCCTCAATGGCTTGAACCATCCAATCAAGCGCATCACCAGTTCCAAAAGTACAACAACATGGTTGAGCTTGTGCACATAGCATCAAAGGCCGAGCGTCAAGAGCAAGAGGACATAAAATACAACAAGCCAAAGACATACTTCACATACAAGCAAGCCCCAACCACTACTCCGACAACACCAAGTGGAAGCTCATCAAATACCACCAAGCTTCCCTTTAAGCCAACTCTTCCTCAAGGAAAACCGCCCCCAAGTGGCAAATACACAAGGGATGAACAACCATTCAATGGTGAGTGCTACAAGTGTGGAGGCAAAGGACACAAGTCGGCCGCATGTGGGAACAAGAAAGTTTTGTTCATCCATGACAACGGCGATGAAGAATATGTGAAGATGAGTTTGATGCAAGGGTCAAGGAAGCCATGGCAAGGAAACATTTGGAAGAGGACCACGAAGTACTTGTGTGTGAGCATGACGCAAGTCCATCGCTTGTGGTCACAAGGGTCTTAACTACTCAAGTCAATGAGAATGAAGACCAACGATATCTTCCAAACTCGTGCCGGTATCAACGGGAAGTCCATCAAAGTTGTCATCGATGGAAGGAGTTGCCACAACCTTCCAAGCACGGAATTATGTGAGAAACTAAACCTCACCCTCCATCCTCATAAGCACCCCTACCATATACAATGGCTAAGTGACCAAGGGTCCGTCAAGATCAAGCGCACCGTCTCGGTAACATTCTCAATTGGACCATACAAAGACACGGTGGAATGTGACGTGGTCCCCATGACGGTTTGCCATATGTTGCTAGGAAGGCCGTGGCAGTATGACAAGCGTGCTTTGCATGATGGTCACTCAAACACTTATAGCTTCAAATGGCTTAAAAAAACTTGTGTTTTGCAACCAATGACTCCTAGCCAAATTGATGTGGACATCCCTACTATTGATACAACCGTTGTACCTACATCAACACACATACAAGGACCTATCACAAGATCTCGTGCCAAACAACTTAACTATCAGGTACTTTCGTTTCTTGGAACTATTCCTCACATACATGAGAATATGATGCTGCCTAAATCAGATATATTTCTTACTCTTAGGAATGATGGACCAAGCATGGATGAGAGGGACAAGCATTGGAGCATGGCCATGCATCAAGCATGTGATGATCCAAGAGAAGGCCACAGATGAAGATTTCAGAACTTTGAGGCCACCATAATGAAGAAAGAAGGCTTGGACGAAATATTCAAGATCAATACTTTATGAATTCGTCCATAGCTTAATATGGTGCTGCGACACCTTTATTTTGGGCCAGGCCCATGTAATTTTCGCAGGATTTTAATTAGCCACTTTTTAGAGTCCGTATTTGAGGGGAAAAGGACTTTTAGGGTTGGATTCGGCCACCACTTCCATGGCTGGCCGAAACCCCACCTTTTCGCCCTTAAATACTCCCCATAGCTGTAACACCCTCAGAATCGGACCTATGCAAGTTTTAGCGAAACCCGCCAAACCCGCATAGAAACGATTCAAAGGTGCCCACCAGGCACTTGCGTGCGGGTGGAAAACGAAGTAATAACATTACACAACAGTCCTCGATGGGACCCACAGAACGGATATATAAACAACACGACTCCATGAGTCAAGAATACAGATATAATATACAAAGATCCAAATCACCTGTAAAACGATACAGCGTCCGGCTACGGACAAGATGCAAATGGGGCTAAGAGCCCTGAAGAATAACCAATGGCGTCCATAACCCTGCCCAGGCCAAGCCGGAAGGGTAACCCTGCTAACGACGTCGAAACCTGCTTAAACAAAAGGGGTGCCGACAAGGGGCAAAGGAAAAAGAGGAGCGTCAGTACTGAGGCCAGTACACGGCGAGACTAGAATTCGGCGGTCCTCGCCTACATAGGTATGGTGGACTGAAGCGGCCACGGCAGCATGCGCTAAACAACCTATAGAGACTCGGTACAACTAGCGGCTATCAGAGAGGGGTAAGAAGTACCTATTCGGAACCAACCTGATACTACCATCAAGCAAACCCATCCTGGTGTTTCCCCCTCGAGACCAAACGAGGAAGTCAACCGAGGAACTCACACAGTTGGCAGTTTTATTTATTCAGTTATCGTTGCAGTAATTACTAGTCAGGTATAGATAATCATCCTGATAAAATAAGCATTGGGCCGTTTTAGTTAACCATTCCATTGTAGTTGCGGCACTTACTAGTCAGATACAATTAGCATGAGGTAACCCATAAACCCAGCAGTTGTTGGTACTTTTATTTAGCCATTCCGTTTTAGTTGCAATACTTACTAGTCAGATACAATTGTCGCAAGCGACAAATCAAGAAAGCAATTGTTGGCAGTTTTATTTAGCCATTCCGTTGTAGTTGCAATATTTACTAGTCATATCAGATACAAGTCAATTTATAACAGTAAACTTTAGTTATAGTTGTCTATGATCGAGATACTGTGCTCCAAGTCGTCCATAACCGCGGACACGGCTTTCAGAAAGTTTTACCCCGGCCGGGGTGCACAAATAGCAACACACACACGATCAACCTCGGAAAAACCAAATCAAAACCCAACGAGGTCTTCACGACAGAGCAATCACAAGATTCCGAAATATTTCAGGGGGCCACCCCATTGAGTAGATCCGCAACGAAGCTAGCTGACTCCGAGACGGACTCAAGGTTTGCGACAATGGCTGTAAACGACTGGGAACCCAAAAGTGTGACTGGGCTTGTCGATACCGCGAAAACATTCCGCTTACCTAAACAGTATAGTGTGCTCCTCGCACAATCGTAAATAAAGCAGTAGCATGGCATAAGTACAGGATCGTAAATAAAACCTCAAACTAGTTTGTGGCCCCAAGAAATAAGTCTGAATCAAGCTCTGGCTAAGGGGGGCCCATAATTCCCCGTATGTGGATAGCGCAAATATTCAAGGAACAGGTATCAAGTACTCGGGGTCCTACGGGACACAAGTGGGCGGTCGGAAACCAAATATTATCTATCACCCACCGATGCCTCTGCTTACTTACTTCTATTTTAGTTGTTAAACAGGAATTAAAGTGAACGATAAATAAAGCCGAGATCATCTCCAACATCAAACATGTGGCAATACTCCAACAACTGTGGTACATGGCGACGCGCAACAGCACTTGAGCAAGCGACTACGACGCGCAAGTCCAACTATCTACCAAACAACAGGTAATAGGAGGTGGCCATGGCAATATAAGGCTGCAAGGGATATCACGGGTACGGAAACTAGAGCATCGCAACACAGATAGCAATAGATCAACAGGAGGGAATAAATACTATAAAAGTAAGATGGGTAGAAAGGGGGAAGATGCTCGCCTGAAAACATGGTCGAAGGTTCATCCGAAGATCGGGGCGAAGCTCACATCAACTCAACGGCCTTATCCGCGAAGAAGCAAAACACTAGAATAAACACCAGATGCACTATTTAATACTACGGCAAAAGATCGGGCATGATGCATGTATGATGTATGACATGGCGAAGATGCGATGCAATTAGGTCAACATTAAGCGGAACCGGGGTCCCGACAATTAATTAAATGGTGCATGTTGTTTAGATACCCCACAATTTAAATGTTGTTTGGATATGGCAAAAGATGGTACCGGTTCGCTACACCAATTTAAATGCGGCCAATATAAGGCTAGATTTGCCCGCATATGGGCCTCATATTTAATTATGAGGTGAATCGGCATAAGGCCCCCAAACCACACAAATATGCATGCGAGAATGACAATTTAATATGCATCAATTTGTTATTACATTTATAAAATAGGGTTCGAGAAAAGGGGTCACACATTAGGGTTCGGCGATCTTGGTCCGGGGTTCGGGGTCCGGTCTCAGGGTTCAGGGTTCGACGGCCTCGGCGGGATCGTTCTCGGATAACTGAGGTCGATCTTGTCGCATCCGGGAGCAGGACTTGGGTCGGCGTCGGGGCGCATCAGATTCTTCCGGGTCGGTGCCGATCTTGTTGTCGCGAAGGTCTTGTCGGGTCCCACGCTTCGGATTCCGTGAGGCGATCTTGACGCTCCGTGCCCGTGAAGTAGAACTTGTCGTCCGGCGGTAGATCTTGTCGATTCCATTACAACGGCCTTATTGTTCTGCGGCGAAGATCATGGGGACTCCGGGGTCCGGGGGTTTCGGCGTCCGTGAGGCAGATCTTGGGGTTCGGGCTTCAAACACCGGGATCGGTCTTCGGGGTCCGCCAGATAGGTCTTGAGGTTCCCTCTAGTCCGTGAAGGAGATCTTGTTGCTCGGTGTCTGAGAAATCGCCGGGTCCATGTGGTAGGGCTTGCGGTGACGACTTCTAGTGCTTGGATCGAGCGCTGGTGGACAGACGACGCTGTATAGAAGAAACCCAATGCCCAAACTCTCGCGGGACTACTGCCGTACATGTTGCCGACGAAGGAAAACGTACCACTGAAACGAGGTAGCTCTAGCGGAGCACTACACATCCCAACTTCAGCTGCGCACATGCTAAAACACTTCAAAGATCAGGCACTGTGCGCAGAACACTACACCGAGGAGTACTGATGCCACGCGCCGAAGTCGAAGCCTAGCACGGGCGTGGCAAGCACAGCGTCGGCGGTCGATGGTGCGGGCCGGCGGGGAGGTGCGACGGCGGCCGGAACTGGCCGGAGCGGGCGCGGCCGACGGGCTCGGGGGCGGGGTCGGTGGCGAGGGCGAGGCGGGGAGGCGGTCGGAGGAGGAGAAGAGGCGGGGAGAAGGGCGGGGCACGCCGGCGCAGCAAGCGCGGAGGGGGCGCGCGGGCGGCTCCGGCGGGCGGCGGACGGGCTGGCGCAGACGGGCGGCGGCCGGCGTCGGGGCGCCGGCCGGAGGCGCAACGGCCGGAGGCGCAACGGCGGGGAGGTGCTCGCGACGAGGCGACTCCGGCGGGGGGGAGCGGGTGAGGCGAGGCGGCGGACGATGGAGGGGGCGGGGCTGGCCCGGCCAGAGGCGGCGCGCGCGGCGGCAGTGGCCGGCGGGGCGCTCGCGGTCGAGCGGGGCGGTGGAGGAGAGGGTGGAGGCGAGCGCGTGGTCGCCGGGGAGGATGGGTCGGGGCTGCGCGCGTCGGGGTGGGAGGTTGAGGGAGAGAGGTGGCAGGCGGAGCTCGAGCCGGAGCACGGGGAGGCGCGGCCGCGGACGGCGGCTCGCCGGAGGCGGGGAGGGGAAAGGGAGGCGACCGACGGGGCAGAGAGGGTGGGCGGCGGCGGTTGGGCCGAGGAAGGAGCAGAAGGGCGGCGAGAGCGGCCGGCCAAGGGCGGCGGAGATGCGGGCGCCAGGAGGAGGCGGCTGCGGGCGAGCGGGAGGCGTCGGGGGCGTCGGGTCCAGGGTCGGTTGGGGAGGAGCGGGAGAGAGAGAGAAGGAGAGGCGGGGCCTGCGGGGCCAGGGGGTTGGTGGGACCAGGAGCGGGCCAGGGGAGGGGATCGGGGCCACGGGTCGGTGGTTGGGTTTGGTGTGTCTGGGTGCGTGCGTGTGTGGCTGCGTGGGCAGGTGGAGAGAGGAAGGAGAGAGGAGGTGAGCCAAGTGGCGGCGTCTGGTTGGGTGGGGATTGGGATGAGGGTGAGGTGGCGAGAGATGATAGGCTGGGGTGAGGTGGAGGGGGGGTGGGTAGACTAGGGCTGGTAGAAAAAGGTTTTTGGGTTGGGCCGTTTTGGAACTGGGGTGGTCGTTCGGGTCTATCCGGCCCGTTCGACTGACCCACAAAAATAATATAATATTTTATTTGTTTTAAATGCACCGTTTGCAAACCGATAGCAGACAAACAAAATAATCCGGAGACCCGGGGTTTGCGTTATAATTAAGATGGGGCGTTTTAGAAAACAAAAACAGGCTTTGCGAAAATAGTTTTAGGCAATCAATGCATGATGATGACGATGCAATGCACAAAATCAACGCGATTTTCTAGTAGTGGTTTTGCGGGATGCCACAATAGCCGACCCCCTAGACTCGGATTTTGTTTAGACATTAAGTTAGCCATCATAGCAACTTCGCCAAGGCTCGAGCGTCGCAGAGGCCTCTTGTACTTCGCGCCTATTCAGGATCCCACCTCTTCAATAAAGCTTTCCTCTTAATCCGCAATATCTTGATTGAAATATTGGTTCTTACTTGTTCTCGATTTCAGGTAGGAATTAAGACCCTCGCTGGTCAGGCTGATCGTGTTCACGCAGAACCTCCAGGAGATTGTCCTAGCGATTGCATTGGCGCTCGTGCTCGCACGTGTAGTCGGATCGTCAAGCCCGAACTCCGCCAAATCGACTATCTTCATCTCATTGAAAGATCGGACACCTTTGCCCTATCAGGTGGTATCAGATTTCAGGTTGCTCGGTGAGATTTTACTGTTTTCGTAGATTAGATCTGTTTTTACCTATAAACCCACGAAAAAGCCAAAAACACAGTTAGAGTTTAGATCCATCCCATAACCAATCTACGCCTCGCATTATCATCAGTTTTTGCATTGTTAAATTTGTGTCTACATCGTCGCGTCGAGTTGCTGGTCTTAGTGTCTCGTCCCTTTGAGTTTCGACTTCTGATCATAGTAGTCACCACCACACTCGCCGATCACCGCCACCATATTCCACCACCATATTCTGCCGCCATATACCCTACCACCATAAACCCTAATACTCCGCCACCGCCTTCCTACCGCAACACAGATCCGATCAGTTTCCTGTCGTGGTACGAGTCCGAGTAGAGTTATTGTTTCCTCGTTATTTCTTTTTACTTTCCTTCTTTGTTGTTTCCGTGTTGAGCTAAGAGTCCGGCCGTAAGTCCAAAAGGAGAGCAAAAAAAAAAACCCTTTGCTCAGCTCCTTTGCTAAGCCTTCCCAGAGCTCCACAGATACTCTCCACGTGCGGTGTTTCGACTCCTGGTAATCGCTTGGTTCAATCTCTGGACCCACTGATCCTCGTGGTTGCACATCGCCTTTTCCTGCTGTTTGGTAAGAACTTGTAAGAGCTTCGTATATTGCTTGACGGATTATGCATGACTTCCACCATATTTCCGTACTATATATCTGTGCTTTTTAAGGACTAACCATGACAGATACTTCGCGGAACCCTGCCACAATGACGAACGAAGAACTACATGCCCACTTCTCCGCGCTCTTGGTCAGTCGCGCTGAAGACGTGGATACGCGCCTCGGCGAGTTTGAAACCAAGCTCACCAATGTCGTGGACAAGATCGATGGACTCGATAAATTCTTCAACGCCAAGCTTGACGTTCGGTTCAAGGAGATTTTGAACAGATTGCCCGCACCTGCACCGGCACCCACACATGGCGCACGGCGCATTCCGATCACGGGTCGGACTGCTGGTTCGGCTGCCGCCGCACCCCCGGCGGCTACTGCTATGGCTGACACTCCTCAGACTTCCGTCGCGGCTGCTGCAACGACATTGGGGACAGACGACGGGTACTACTACGACCCCGACGACGACGATCGGTTTGACGAGGAGGTTGAACAACCTCCACAGGTACCTGCTGGTCGTCCCCGACATTACTACCGCAACGCTCGACCACCGGTACGTGATGATGATCATGTTGCAAAGCTTAAATTAAATATTCCATCTTTTGAGGGTAAATATAATCCTGATGCATATCTTACATGGGAGATGGAAGTAGAACAACGTTTTGCATTCTTAAAATATCCTGAGAATATGCATGTTAGTGCTTCTACATGTGAATTTACTAAATTTGCCTTCCCTTTGGTGGTCTGAGTATTGTCGTTTAAATCCTACTACTATTCCTAGTACTTGGACTGCTTTAAAAACTGCTATGCGTGTTCGTTTTGTACCTCCTACTTATCAACGTGATTTACTAAAGAATCTGACACGTTTAGAGCAAGGGAAAAATTCTGTAGATGAGTATTATCAGGAATTGCAAACGGGGATGGTTCGGTGTGGTCTTGTTGAATCTAATGAACAAATGCTTGCACGTTTCTTTGGTGGATTAAACAAGGACATTCAGCACATCTTAGATTATAAGGAATATAATTCTATCACTCCTTTGTTTCATCTTGCTTGCAAAGCTGAACGTGAAGTGCAGGATCGCCAAACACCATGGAGGAGGACTAATAATTCTGCAGGTCGCACATCCACTTGGACATCCCGACAATCAGCGCCTCCTCGTGATTCGCCACCAGCTACTACCACATCCAAGGCCACCACAAGATTTCCAGCTGCTCCTCCACCATCATCCAATGCTCCTGCTCGTAGTGCATCTTCTATGGCTTCCACGGGTAAGACAAAGGATATACAATGCCGCAAGTGCTGGGTTTTGGTCATATTGAGAGACAGTGCACAACACAATGTGTGATGATGGTGCGAGAAGATTGTCAGTACGATTCAGCAAGTGACTTTTATGAAGATACACTAGCTCTTATTTCTGTTCGAGATGGAGACAATTCTGATGCTGATGAAGAGACAGAGGTAATGGGAGCTGAAGCTACTGATCAATACAGGAGCTTAATTACACAACGTGTGTTGAGTGTGCAATTGAGCAAATCTGAGCAAGATCGACGCCACAACCTGTTCCAAACACGTGGTGTTGTCAAGGATAGAGCTATACGGATCATCATTGATGGAGGGAGTTGTAATAATCTGGCCAGTGTTGACATTGTAGAGAAGCTTGCACTTCCAACAAGACAACGCCCACATTCATATTACATCCAATGGTTTGAGAGTTCTCACAAGATCAAGGTAACAAGAATAGTACGCGTGCATTTTACTATTGGTACATATTCTGATTTTGTTGATTGTGATGTTGTACCTATGCAAGCCTGTTCTTTGTTACTTGGTAGACCATGGCAATTTGATAGAGAATCTGTTCATAATGGAAAAACTAATCACTATTCTCTTATGCATGATGGAAAGAAAATTGGTCTAAAACCTATGACTCCCGAACAGATTTTAAAAGATGATCTTGCTAGAGCTAGTAGAGCTAAAACTGAGGAGAAAAATAAAAGTGACAATCAGATTGTTGCTACAGATTTTATACCACCAAAGAATACTAAATCTAATTCTACACATGCTACTAAAATTCGTTTGAAGAGTCCATGTATGCTTGCAAATAAAATTGATATTGCTGAACTAGATGTAAACAATACTCAATGTTATGCAATTGTCTGCAAAGAGGTTCTGTTTTCATTTGAGGATATGCCTCCTTCTTTGCCACCCGCTATTGCTAACCTTTTGCAGAAATATGAGGACGTCTTTCCCGCGGAGCTGCCACCAGGACTACCTCCTATTAGAGGAATTGAGCACCAAATTGATCTAATTCCTGGTGCCACGTTTCCCAACCGCGCGCCATATAGAACCAATCCAGAGGAGACAAAGGAGATACAACGCCAAATTCAGGAACTACTCGACAGAGATCATATTCGTGAGTCCCTTAGCCCTTGTGTTGTTCCTATTATTTTGGTACCTAAGAAAGATGGTTCTTCGCGCATGTGTACTGATTGTAGAGCTATCAATAATATTACTATTCGATATCGTCATCCTATTCCACGTTTAGATGACATGCTTGATGAATTGAGTGGCTCTACCATGTTTTCTAAAGTTGATTTGCGTAGTGGTTACCACCAGATTCGTATGAAATTAGGAGATGAATGGAAAACAGCATTTAAAACTAAGTTCGGTGTATATGAGTGGTTAGTAATGTCGTTTGGTTTAACTAATGCACCTAGCACTTTCATGAGATTAATGAACGAAGTTTTACGTGCTTTCATTGGACGTTTTGTGGTAGTCTACTTTGATGATATTCTGATTTATAGCAAATCTTTAGAGGATCATTTGGACCATTTACGTGCTGTTTTCAATGCTTTACGTGATGCATGTTTTTTTGGTAACCTTGAGAAGTGCACCTTTTGCACCAATCGAGTTGCGTTTCTTGGCTATGTTGTTACATCACAGGGTATTGAAGTGGATCCAGCCAAGATTGAAGCTATTGAGAATTGGCCGCAGCCCAAGACGGTCACACAAGTGAGGAGTTTTCTTGGCCTCGCTGGTTTTTATAGGCGCTTTGTCAAAGACTTTGGATCAATTGCCGCGCCGCTGAATGAGCTTACCAAGAAGGATGTGCCCTTTGTTTCGGGCGATGCACAACAACAGGCCTTCGTCATATTGAAAGATAAGCTAACACATGCTCCCTTACTCCAACTTCCTGATTTTACTAAGACTTTTGAGCTTGAATGTGATGCTAGTGGAATTGGTTTGGGAGGGGTGTTATTACAAGAGGGAAAACCTGTTGCATATTTTAGTGAGAAATTGAGTGGGGCTAGTCTGAACTATTCTACTTATGATAAAGAATTATATGCGTTGGTTCGGACATTAGAAACTTGGCAACATTATCTATGGCCTAAGGAATTTGTTATTCATTCTGATCATGAATCTTTGAAGCATATTCGTAGTCAAGCTAAGTTGAATCGTCGTCATGCAAAGTGGGTTGATTTTATTGAGTCTTTTCCTTATGTTATCAAACACAAAAAGGGTAAAGATAATATTATTGCTGATGCTTTGTCACGCCGTTATGCTTTGTTATCTCAACTTGACTTCAAAATATTTGGATTGGAAACTATTAAGGAACAATATGTGCATGATGCTGAATTTAAAGATGTGTTGCAGAATTGTAGAGATGGTAGAACTTGGAACAAGTTCGTCTTCAATGATGGATTTGTGTTCCGTGCTAACAAACTATGCATTCCAGATAGCTCTGTTCGTCTTTTGTTGTTACAGGAGGCGCATGGAGGAGGATTGATGGGACACTTTGGTGTCAAGAAGACGGAGGATGTTCTTGCTGCCCACTTCTTTTGGCCACGTATGCGTCGAGATGTTGAGAGATTTGTGGCACGCTGCACTACTTGTCAAAAAGCTAAGTCTCGCCTTAATCCACATGGTTTATATATGCCTCTTCCTGTTCCTAGTGTTCCTTGGGAGGATATTTCTATGGACTTTGTTTTGGGATTGCCACGAACCTAGAAGGGGAGGGATAGTATTTTTGTTGTTGTGGATCGGTTTTCTAAGATGGCACACTTTATTCCTTGTCATAAAACGGATGATGCTGCGCATATTGCTGATTTGTTCTTTCATGAAATTGTTCGTTTGCATGGTGTGCCAAATACTATTGTCTCTGATCGTGATACTAAATTCTTAGCCACTTTTGGAGATGTTTATGGGCTAAGTTGGGGACTAAATTGCTCTTTAGTACTACATGTCATCCCCAAACTGAAGTAGTGAATAGAACTTTGTCTACTATGTTACGGGCTGTTTTAAAGAAGAACTTAAAATTGTGGGAAGAGTGTTTACCTCATATAGAATTTGCTTATAATCGTTCATTGCATTCTACCACAAAGATGTGCCCATTTGAGATTGTGTATGGTTTTGTTCCTCATGCACCTATTGATTTATTGCCTTTACCTTCTTCGGTGCAACATAATTTGGATGCTACACAACGCGCTGAAATGATATTAAACTTGCATAAGACTACTAAAGATAACATTGAACACATGAATGCTAAGTATAAACTTGCTGGGGATAAAGGGAGAAAGCATGTTGTGTTTGATGTTGGCGATCTTGTTTGGTTACATTTGCGTAAAGATCGTTTTCCTGATTTACGCAAGTCTAAGTGAATGCCACGTGATGTTGGTCCCTTTAAGGTGTTAGAGAAAATCAATGATAATGCATATAAACTTGAGTTGCCTGCAGACTTTGGTACGGTTAGTCCTACATTTAACATTGCAGATTTGAAGCCTTACTTTGGTGAGGAAGATGAGATTGCGTCGAGAACGACTTCAATTCAAGAAGGGGAGCATGATGTGGACATCCCTACTATTGACACACATATAAGGACCTATCACAAGATCTCGTGCTAAACAACTTAACTATTAGGTACTTTCGTTTCTTGGAACTATTCCTCACATACATGAGAATATGATGCTGCCTAAATCAGATATATTTCTTACTCTTAGGAATGATGGACCAAGCATGGATGAGAGGGACAAACATTGGAGCATGGCCATGCATCAAGCATGTGATGATCCAAGAGAAGGCCATGGATGAAGATTTCAGAACTTTGAGGCCACCATAATGAAGAAAGAAGGCTTGGACGAAATATTCAAGATCAATACTTTACGAATTCGTCCATAGCTTAATATGGTGCTGCGACACCTTTATTTTGGGCCAGGCCCATGTAATTTTCGCAGGATTTTAATTAGCCACTTTTTAGAGTCCGTATTTGAGGGGAAAAGGACTTTTAGGGTTGGATTCGGCCACCACTTCCATGGCTGGCCGAAACCACACCTTTTCGCCCTTAAATACTCCCCATAGCCGACCCCCTAGACTCGGATTTTGTTTAGACATTAAGTTAGCCATCATAGCAACTTCGCTAAGGCTCGAGCGTTGTAGAGGCCTCTTGTACTTCACGCCTATTCAGGATTCCACCTCTTCAATAAAGCTTTCCTCTTAATCCGTAATATCTTGATTGCAATATTGGTTCTTACTTGTTCTCGATTTCAGGTAGGAATTAATACCCTCGCTGGTCAGGCTGATCATGTTCACGCAGGATCGGTAACCTCCAGGAGATTGGCCTAGCGATTGCATTGGCGCTCGTGCTCGCACGTGTAGTCGGATCATCAAGCCCAAACTCCACCAAATCGACTATCTTCATCTCATCGAAAGATCGGACACCTTTGCCCTATCACAAATAATTGCGGACAATGCAAAGGCTTTAGCGAGGAGCAATACACAAAACCAACTTGTGAGAAGAGTGGTGAGCGAGAGAACCACACTATAGTGAGTGAGTGCCACAAGCCAAACTCGAGTGGAAAAACTAAGAGTGTTCTTCTTGCCACCAAAACTGAGATGAGAGAAGTGCGGAACAACCCATCCATCTTGCACTATGTCCTTGTATGCAAGGGACTAGCGCAAGGAACTAATGACTTGACAAATGTTCCTCCTTCTTTGATGGCTATTTTGCAGGAATTCCAAGATGTATTTCCCGAAGAGCTTCCTCATGGACTACCTCCTCTTCGTGGAATCGAGCACCGCATCGACCTCATACCCGGCGCTCCACTCCCAAACCGCGCCGCGTATCGCACGAACCCGGAAGAGACGAAGGAGATAGAACGACAAATCAACCAACTCATCTCCAAAGGTTTGATCCAAGTAAGCACTAGCCCAAGCACGGTACCCATGATTCTAGTCCCAAAAACAGATGACACATTGCGGTAATGCATGGACTGCCGTCCAATCAATGCTATCACCGTGCGTTATCGACATCCTATACTGCGTCTCGATGACATGCTTGATGAGTTATGTGGAGCCACTATGATGGAGGGGTTAACCTCTTGGGTGCCCGATCTTCACGGATCTCGTGGTCAAATCGATGGGAAAGCGAGGGGAAAGGGAGAAGGTAGCGGAAGCGAACACACACCTCGCGAAGAACACGATGAACACACGCAAAACTCACACGATACAAGGCCAATTGCTCCCGAACGGCGGCCACCGGTCCGATAGAATCCTCGCAAGGAAAGATCGGTCAACGTGCTCCCTCAAATCCACATCGGAGAGGGAAGAACACCTTGAGGAGGGTCTTGACGACTTGGGGGCGAGAAACCGAGAACCCAAGGCCTTGTTCAACGATGGATGCGTGATGCAAAGTCCAATCGAGGTTGGTGACGATAGTCGGTCCCCTTGGTAAAGGGGATGAGGCAAAACTAGAGATTCCACAATGGGGGTTGTCTTTAGTCTATCATCTATGCCTAAGGGATACATGAGGGGTGGGGGCTCTATTTATAGGCCAACCACTTAACAAGGGTAGTTTGGGAATAAACTAGGCGAATAGGTAAGTAAAGGGGGGATACATGGGCTGTGGCCCAACTAGTGCACGCAGGCACTGACATGACCGGTAGTACCGGACTTGGGACCGGTAGTACCGGTCATCACCGGTAGTACCGCTTTGGGGACCGGTAGTACCGCTTGCGGGCGGTAGTACCGCAAGCCAGTACCGGGGCATCCAGTGGCGATGGCGCAGGCTTCAGTACCGGGCGGTAGCAGGGGGCGGTAGTACCGCTGACCGGTAGTACCGGTTCCGCCGACCGGTAGTACCGCTTGAACCTGGCAGCTGCTGATCTGTCTTCTTCCTCCTCCTCTTCCAAGCTTCCGTCTTGTCGGGCTTGATGCTCCGGGCTTCCTCCCTTGCCTCCGTACTGGTCGGTGTGAACCTATCATGAATATGTGACGGAGTATGAAGTAGCATACCATTCAATAGGGTAGGAAGTGAGCTTTCATAGAGGAACGGATTCACCTTTGGAGTCCATGGCGACTTGGCGTAAGTTGGAGACCTTGATGTAGTAACGACCGTAGGTCGGGCTGCATCATCTCCCCCCCCTTCAAAAAGAGTCGTCCTCGACTCTACATGTTCATCACAAAGTAGAAGCGGTCGAGAGACCTTCTTGATCCTGGGGTTCACCATATAGTCGTCCTCGGGAAGATTGACTTGACAACACTTCAATGTTCCTTCACCTTCCTTGAAGCCTACAAAGCTCACAACAAAAGCAAAGCAACACTCAAAGCGTAGC
This sequence comes from Avena atlantica, assembly GCA_910589765.1. Lineage (NCBI taxonomy): Eukaryota > Viridiplantae > Streptophyta > Magnoliopsida > Poales > Poaceae > Avena > Avena atlantica. The sequence goes on along the minus strand of OU342735.1, from coordinate 260,541,375 downwards.
CAATTCATGAAGATTGCATGAGTCCTCAAGTAGAAGGAAGTCACCTTAGCTTGTAGATATAGCTCAAAGAAGTGTAGCCATAGGTAACTCTCTTCGGTTCTTCTTGTCAACATATAGTCCATAGAGGTTGACGTGTATGCATTTGTACCTTCATACAACAAAGACCAAGCAACATATGTTTGTGTGTGATAGAGGAGCATGTCAAATGTGGCATGTCCATTCTTGTTCACAACACGATTAGCACAACTCGAGTATAGCAAACGGGATGCATATGCAAGGTCAATGTGCATGGAAATCGTTTGAACATCATGCAAGTGTGGAAACTCAAAAACTCCATATAACATAGAAGTGGGGCATTCAAAGCATTGGATCCAAATTTCAAACAACATCTTTGATGCAAGAATAGGAGAATTTGGCAAAAACACACAAGGAAGCATATCCAAAACAAAATTATTATGTTTGCAAACAAACCAAATGAAAGAGAAAGTGGTCCTTATGTTTGTTGCAACAACAAGACGAGATTCTTGGAAGCTCTCATGACAATACATGTTCTTAAAGGAATTGTGGTTGCACACAAAACATCGGAAAGGTAAATTGTTCAACATTTTTGTTGCAACACACAAAACATCATTATCTAGATGTGAAGAAACATGAATGTCACAAGGGGAGATAATACCATTAACATGCTTGCAATAAAACCATATGAGAGAGCCATTTGCCAACATGAAAATGCAAAGCATGCAAAAGGTATCAGAGCTGGGTTCGATCTTGAACTCACTTGTGGAATGCTCTCTAGAGCTCTTTTTGTCAACTCGTGCTCAACCGAGGTTGACATTCTCGTGCGGGTACCTACACACATCATATGTAAAAGGAAGAACGTGTGTGCATGGTAGAGATACACATCATCCATCATGACGTATCTCTTTTTGTGCACATCACCATTATTTTCAATCAAGTATGAAATAGATGCATGGTGAGTATGCAAGTGGTGAACATGCTTATCATGGCCATCATCAAAATCTCCAAAAATTGAGAAAGCTATGGGGGCCATCTCATTAGAACGCATATGATCAATATTGTTGAAAGCAAAACAAGTGAAATAGCAAGCATTCATCTTATCGCAAGCAACGGGAGAAATTGAATGACTAGCATGAGAAGGCAAGTCCAAAGCAATTGGAGGATACACACAAGATGCATAGCATGACATGTTTATGGCAATGAGTTCGCAATCAAACAATTCCACATGATCAATATTATGCAAAGGCAAATCATCACATGGGAATATGAGTGAAGCATATGTAATGTCACAAGTATCATCCATAGCATGCATATCCTCACAATTCATCATGTCCACTAGTGGGATCATGGCATCATCAACACCCTTATTGTTACCTTGTTCATACCTCTCATATGAAGTGGGTGTTGTGGAAGTAGTGGCCTCCTTGTGGACGACTTCGTCTTCTTCATGTAGCCATGGCGTAGCATCATCTTCGTGCACCATGTACATCTTCTCCAATTGAGGCATCATTGCTTCATAGCTTGGCGCTTCTTCATCCATGGAACCTAGCACAACACAAGAGAACACACTAGAGGTAGAGGGTAAATTGTTAGAAATCGAAATGGTCTCACTTGACCTATCAACTACCACTCTCAACTCACTAGGAGTATCGCTCATGCCCTCCAAGTGGAAGCACTCAATCTCACATAAGGTGGAGTCACTCATCTCACTCTTGTTCTCACTCAAGTGGGCTAAGTGGCTCTCATACTCACATGGGATTGGTACCACATCATCACTCAAGCATATGGGGGTAGGCTCGGTTTCCTCAACTCCATGTGCCTCCTTTGGTGAAGGGATAATCCCATGCTCACCATTCTTGACCTTGTCGCCTCCAAGGTTGGATGCCATAAGATGGGCATCATTTCTCTCCTCCATGGTCGAAGGGAAAATCCCATGCTCGACCGTCTTGTGGCCATCTCGTAGTAGTGGTGGAGGTAGGCTCATGCTATCCAACTTGGCGAAGTAGGCGTCTACATTTTCCTCGTTCGCGAGGTCGTAGAAGTCAAGCGTCGGCTTTGAAGCTTGATGGCGTGGAGGAAGGCTTGCTCTTGGTGCCATTATGGTGGTGGCACGAGTAGTTGAAGGTGCCCTATGATGGTGTCGACGGAGGTCATTGGCGTGCCTTGTCGATGGTTGATGTAGGTGGCGCACTTGGTCGTCCACATGACACTCGCGACGATGATCATTTGCCTTGGCACTCTTCTTGTGCTTGTGGTGCCTTCTTGAGCTTGCTTGAGCATTATGGTTGGTGCTCATCTTGAATTCTTCGTCTTTATGGCGAAGATGCCTTTGACGATGTCTTGTATCCTCTTTATGGTGGCGATGCTCATGAGAGGATATTTGTCGATGAAGAGTTTTGTTTCTTAGCGCCTCTTGATGCATATGATGTTTGGACGCCACTCTTGTTTGGATAGGAGTTGGAGCTTGGCGCCTTGGCGGTGATGAAGCTTGGCGCCTTGGAGATGGTAGAGCTTGACGCCTTGGAGGTGATGGATCTTGGTGCCTTGGAGATGGTGGCGCTTGACGCCATCTAGGTGGTGGCACATGTCGCCTTGGAGGTGAATCATCGAAGTAGGTGGTGCCCTTTGGTGTGGCACGCTTGGCCTTGAAGGTCATGGAATCTTGATGATGCGCCTCCTCTTGCTTGGCGTAGTAGGCTTCCATCTCCACACGGTGGAAGAATTCTTCATGGCTCATGGAGGAGCCATCAAAGTCGATGAAGTTCTCCGTGTCCTCCGTGCTTGGCGAGGCGTCATCGATGTCGCACTCGAAGTCGTCCATGCTTGGGGAGTAGTTGTTGGTGTAGTACTCCATATCACCCAAGCATGTGGAGCCATTGTCGGTGTAGTGCTCCATAGGCTCCATGCATGAGGAGCCATTGTCGACGTAGAGCTCCATGTCTTCCATGCATGTGGAGTCGTCGTAGGTGTAGTGCTCCGGGTCCTCAAAGCATGCGGAGCCATTGTCGTTGTTGTGCTCCGTCATGTCCTCTATACTTGTGGAGTCGTAGTCATGGTGGCTCATCATGGATTCTTCATAGATATCATCCTCGGTTCCGGAGTCCCTAGACATGATGCACAAGACCAAGTGGTGTATATGGAAGTGGTAGTGGGAGTTAGGGATACAACGTCAAACCTTACTTTACCTTGGAAGATCGTATCGTGCAAGTGGCCACACTTGAGAGCAATAAACCAAGCAAAGTGAAGTTCACGCGGAACACCAAAACCAACTACGAACCAAAAAACAAACACACACAAGGCCTATGGTGGATAGGTATGGAAAGTGGCATGTCAAGAACCAATCCGAAATCAAGATGTTGTAATGGCAAGTAAAGAACCACAATGATCACCAAGCAAACAAGTTAATCCACAAGATAGGAAATATATACAAGAGAACACACACGGTGGGATAAATGGGACTTGTGCGACGGAGAAAGTGAGCTAAGAACCAAATGATTACCTAGCGAAGACTATAAGCTCGTGTCACACAAGTACAAGGAGAGACACTAGTTCGATTGCACAAAATTGGTGGGCTACAAGATATGCACAATAAGTACCACCTATATGATGTTCATCGAGCTTGTGCTTCCTATTCTATGAGGCACATGTGTATTTCTTTCTTTTTATTTTCTTTTTCTTTTTTCTATATATATTTTTTTCTTCTTTTCTCTCTTTTCTTTTTCTTTTCACTTGCCTCTTCCTTGTGCCAACAACTATACAAGATAACTATATGAGATAGCGCTCACAATGTTTGCTCGGAATCTACAAGGTATCAAATGTGCATAGCCCAAGAAATCATAAGAGGAACTAGTCTCAATAGGTGTTTGTTTCTCGCAAAGATAGTGGGGTTCACAAAGGAATGCAAGTGGGGAGAAGTCGCGGAATGTTTATACCTTTCGTCGACGATCTTCACCCTTTATTGTTGGATTCCGCCTTTCTCATGGAATTTGGATGGAGTAGATAGCATGAACCACGTGGATGATGATGTAGGGCTCCTTCTCCTCAAAACGAGCTAAAGAACACCAAAATCCGAGTTCGTATGCAAAAGTTATGCCCAAAACGGCGAGAGGCTGAAATCTGGAACTTGCTGTTTTTGGTCAGAATGGGGCGGTAGTACCGGTCTTTTGGGTCCGGTAGTACCGGTTAAGTGCGGTAGTACCGGTTTTTGGACCCGGTAGTACCGCTTGGACCTGAAACTCCCAGTTTTGACTCGTTTTCGCGATTTTGGGGTGATTTGGGCGGAAAATCTTCAAGAAAAGCACCAAATCGAAGGGGGAAATCAAGGAATTAGGCCATGGGAACGCAAAGGAAGGTAGATCAACAAGTTTAGCAAGTAATCCACGGATCAAAACCTACCAAAACGCACTCAAATCACAGATCGATCCAAAACACGAATTGGGGCTATTTTAGGTGGAATTTTCGAATTTATAGGGAAAAGACCAAATCGATGAGAAATTCGTGGCAACCAAAAGCTGCTGATACCAGATGATGGAGGGGTTAACCTCTTGGGTGCCCGATCTTCACGGATCTCGTGGTCAAATCGATGGGAAAGCGAGGGGAAAGGGAGAAGGTAGCGGAAGCGAACACACACCTCGCGAAGAACACGATGAACACACGCAAAACTCACACGATACAAGGCCAATTGCTCCCGAACGGCGGCCACCGGTCCGATAGAATCCTCGCAAGGAAAGATCGGTCAACGTGCTCCCTCAAATCCACATCGGAGAGGGAAGAACACCTTGAGGAGGGTCTTGACGACTTGGGGGCGAGAAACCGAGAACCCAAGGCCTTGTTCAACGATGGATGCGTGATGCAAAGTCCAATCGAGGTTGGTGACGATAGTCGGTCCCCTTGGTAAAGGGGATGAGGCAAAACTAGAGATTCCACAATGGGGGTTGTCTTTAGTCTATCATCTATGCCTAAGGGATACATGAGGGGTGGGGGCTCTATTTATAGGCCAACCACTTAACAAGGGTAGTTTGGGAATAAACTAGGCGAATAGGTAAGTAAAGGGGGGATACATGGGCTGTGGCCCAACTAGTGCACGCAGGCACTGACATGACCGGTAGTACCGGACTTGGGACCGGTAGTACCGGTCATCACCGGTAGTACCGCTTTGGGGACCGGTAGTACCGCTTGCGGGCGGTAGTACCGCAAGCCAGTACCGGGGCATCCAGTGGCGATGGCGCAGGCTTCAGTGCCGGGCGGTAGCAGGGGGCGGTAGTACCGCTGACCGGTAGTACCGGTTCCGCCGACCGGTAGTACCGCTTGAACCTGGCAGCTGCTGATCTGTCTTCTTCCTCCTCCTCTTCCAAGCTTCCGTCTTGTCGGGCTTGATGCTCCGGGCTTCCTCCCTTGCCTCCGTACTGGTCGGTGTGAACCTATCATGAATATGTGACAGAGTATGAAGTAGCATACCATTCAATAGGGTAGGAAGTGAGCTTTCATAGAGGAACGGATTCACCTTTGGAGTCCATGGCGACTTGGCGTAAGTTGGAGACCTTGATGTAGTAACGACCGTAGGTCGGGCTGCATCACAGTATATTTTTGAAAATTGATCTTCGTAGTGGTTACGATCAAATTCGCATGGCCGAAGGGGATGACTGGAAAACCGCCTTCGAGACCAAGCTTGGTCTCTATGAATGGTTGGTTATGCCTTTTGGCTTATCAAATGCCCCACCTACCTTCATGCTCCTCATGAACCATATTTTGAGATCTCTCATTGGGAAGAGTGTAGTGGTTTACTTTGATGACATCCTTGTTTATAGCAAGTCACGAGAGGAGCATGTTACTCATGTTAAGGAGGTTCTTCAAATCCTTCGTCATGAAAAGCTCTATGCTAATCTCCCAAAGTGCACTTTTGCAAAATACAAACTGATTTTCCTTGGTTTTGTTGTGTCTTCTAATGGCATTGAAGTTGATGTCTCAAAAGTTAAGGACATACGAGATTGGCCCATCCCTACCAATGTTAGTGAACTTCGCAGTTTTCATGGGTTGGCTGGTTTTTACCGTCGCTTTGTGAAAGACTTTTCTACCATTGCTTGCCCTCTAAACGAATTGACCAAGAAAAATGTCACATTCGTTTGGGGCAAAGCACAACAAAAAGCATTTGATGAGCTCAAAAAGAGGCTCACCGAAGCACCACTCCTCGCTTTACTGGATATCACAAAAACTTTTGAGATCGAGTGTGACGCTAGTGGTATTGGCATTGGAGGCGTCCTTATGTAAAATGGGCGTCCTATTGCATACCATAGTGAGAAACTTGATGGCGCACACCTTAACTATCCAATTTATGACAAAGAGGTTTTTGCCCTGGTTCGTGTCCTTCAAGTGTAGCAGCACTACCTTTGGCCCAAAGAATTTATCATCCATTCCGACCATGAGTCGTTGAAATATCTTAAGGGCCAAGCCAATTTGAGTAAAAGGCACGCCAAATGGGTTGAGTTCATGGAATCTTTTCCTTACATAGTCAAGTACAAGAAGGGCAAACGAATCTTTTCCTAGGACTTCCGTCGGAGTCGCCTGCAGTGAGCGGTAGTAGAGGGCGGTAGTACCGCTGACCGGTAGTACCGGTTCCCGATCCAGTAGTACCTCCGGGCGTTTGGGGCTTGGTTGGGTTCCTCCTGGAGCGCCCGGTAGCTGGGGCCGGTTGTGCCGCTTGAACCGGTAGTACCGGTCGTGGTGTCCGGTAGTACCACTGGAGTCTGAAAGCTGTTGGTCGCTTCCACTCCGGTTTCTCCGTGCCATGTGTCCTTCTCTTCGTACCTGATGATGCACAGTGTATGCGTATGAAGTAGCAAGCCATCCAGGGCGTATCGAAATCACACAAGGAAAGGAGCAAGTTAACCTTGGCTTGTAGGAGCTTGGCTCGGGCGCGAGTCATTGGTCCACTTGGGGGGCTAGGTGTTGTAGATGGAGGTGCGTCCGTAGGACGGGCTGCATCAAGTCCGACCCATTCTTTGGATCAATTTTTGCAAAGTGTTCAATAGACAAAGGGATTGATGATTTCTATTTGCATAAGGGTTTTCTTTTCAAACAAAACAAGCTTTGCATCCCGACGTCGTCTCTCCAAATTTTGCTTCTTCAAGAGTCCCATGGTGGAGGCCTTATGGGTCACTTTGGCCGTGACAAGACATATGACATGCTATCCACTCACTACTTTTGGCCCAAGATGAAGCGCGACGTGGAGCGCCACGTCCAACGATGCACTACATGTATCCAAGCTAAGTCTAAGTCTAACCCCTTTGGTCTTTATATGCCTTTGCCTATTCCTCATGCACCTTGGTCGGACATTAGCATGGAATTTGTGTTAGGATTGCCTAGATCTAAACATGGACATGATTCTATATTTGTGGTAGTGGATCGTTTTTCCAAAATGGCACATTTCATTCCGTGCCATAAGACCGATGATGCTTCACATGTAGCAAATTTGTTTTTCAGGGACATAGTTCGGCTACACGGTGTACCAAGAACAATCGTCTCCGACCGCGACGTAAAATTCATGAGCTACTTTTGGAAAACACTCATGGCCAAGCTCGGCATCAAGCTCCTTTTCTCGTTCGCCTCGCATCCTCAAACCGATGGACAAACCGAGGTCGTCAATCGAAGCCTTGGCACACTCCTACATGTGTTCATAAAGAAGAACCTTAAAGACTGGGAGGAATGTATTCCACACGCCGAGTTCGCCTACAACCGCATGACCGTCCCAATATGGACGTTGACAAGCGTGCCCAGACAATGAAGAAACTTCATGAAGACACAAGAGCTACGATCGAGCAACAAGTCCTTCGCCAAGCATCAAGGATAAACAAGAACAAGAAAGAGATGATCTTTGAAGAAGGCGACCTTGTGTGGATACACTTGAGTAAAGACCGCTTCCCCAAGGACCGCGACTCCAAACTCAAGCCAAGAGGTGATGGACTGTTCAAAGTGCTAAAGAGGATCAACAACAATGCCTACATCATCGATATCCCAACATCAAAGTATCTTGTGAGCTCGACGTTCAATGTCACTGACCTCTCACCCTACCATGGAGAAGATGAAGTTGAGAAGGTTCAAGAGTCAAGGACGACTCTTTCCCAAGGGGGGAGCTGATGCAGCCCGTCCTACGGACGCACCTCCATCTACAACACCTAGCCCCCCAAGTGGACCAATGACTCGCGCCCGAGCCAAGCTCCTACAAGCCAAGGTTAACTCGCTCCTTTCGTGGTGTGATTTCGATACGCCCCTGGATGGCTTGCTACTTCATACGCATACACTATGCTTCATCACGTACGAAGAGAAGGACCCATGGAACGGAGAACCAGAGCGGAAGCGACCAACCACTTTTAGACTCTAGCGGTACTACCGGACCCCACGACCGGTACTACCGGTCCAAGCGGCACAACCGTCCCCAGCTACCGGACGTTCCAGGAGGAACCCAACCAAGCCCCAAACGCCGGCGGTACTACCGGATCGGGAACCGGTACTACCGGTCGGCGGTACTACCGCCCTCCACTACCGCTCGCTACAGGCGACTGTGACGGAAGCCCCAGGACCGCCAGCGGTACTACGGGCCCCTGAGCGGTACTACCGGTTGCGACCGGTACTACCGCTCGCCCGTCCGGTACTACCTGTCGCCCGTCCGGTACTACCGGTCTTGACTGAAACTGTTCGCGTCAGTTCGGCCCAGCGCCCTGTACCCCTCTCTATATTTTCCCATTTCGTTCCTAAACTACCCATGTTTATGTGGCTGGCCTATATATAGCCCCCACCATCTATTGTAAACCCTAGACTTGGATAATAATAGTTGAGGACACCCCCTTTGAGGATCTTTTCAACTATTGGTCTCATGCTCCTACCAAGGGGCACCAAATTATCCACAACCTCTTGGATCTTGCCTAGTGTGTTCAAGTTGTACAAGTCCTTGGGATCTCGGTGTCTCGTGCCCAAGTAGTCAAGATCTCACCAAGCATCTCGCCCCCGTTGTTGGCCGTGGAGAGAGAGCTTCGCCCAACACCGATCCTAGGGATTATGTTGGACCGGTTGCCACCGGCGTGAGTTATCGGCGTGTATCGTGTTTTCGTGTGCGTGAGTTCATCGGGTTCTTCGTGTGTCTGTGTGTTCGTGGATTTCATCCCCTTTCCCCCTTCCACCGCTTTCCCCTTGATTCCCGTGGAATTCGTGAAAGATCGGGCCACCCCGAGGGGTTACCCCCAACACGTTGTGACGCCCTTGAGCGGCCCCAAGATGAACAATTTAGTGAAACCCGAGTGGAGTTCAAGAGCATCAACAACCGCTTCGAGGAGGTCCGAGGAAAAATGAATGCTATGCAACATAACCTCGGCCATCAAAATGAAGCTCTTGGTCATGCCCTTGCCGCAACGGATCAGAAGCTTCAACGCCTCATTGATGGGCTAGCAAGGCCACGATCTCGCGACTCAAGCTCGTCACGACACTCCTCAAGTGAATCAAGCGCTCCTCGCTGTCATGCTTCAAGGCACCAAGATGGACCCGTCCTTCACTCCATGAGCTCTTCGCAAGCGGTACCATCTCCGTGACACGCCGCGACGTCAAGCTATGATGGTGACCTCTCCGAAAGACCTCCAAGACGTGAGGCGAACCGTCCACAACCAAGGGCACTCATGATTCAACAAGAGCAACCTCACGTGGACCACCAAGCCCATCGCCAACGACATTACATTTCAACAATAAGTGAAGCATCTGAAGTGGACGAACAAGATCACCGTCGGCGTGAAGCACTCGAAGAACAACCAAGGTGTCATCATCCACATGAATGTCAACGTCGACAACATGATCATCATGACGAGCCTCCTCCACATCAAGAAGAAAGGGAGCAGCCCATTGCGCATGCGGTTCGTCGTCCTCCTCGCCACATGGCGCAAGACAATGCTCATCATCATCAACCACGACAAGAACAAGAGCAAGCTCCCCAAGCTCGTGGTGAGGACCAAAAACCTCCTCCTCGTCCTCAACCGCGCCAACAACACGAGCAAGCTCCCCAAGCTCGTGGTGAGGACCAAAAACCTCCTCCTCGTCCTCAACCGCGCCAACAACACGAGCAAGCTCCCCAAGCTCGTCGTCAAAATCAAGTTCCACCACCAAACGCGGCACCTCAACAACCGCAAGGGCAACGCAAACCATCACCAAGCAAGACATGAGAGCTCAGATGATGAAGATGGCCGCCAAAATCATGGAACCGCCAACACCCGAACCGCAATGAAGAAGAAACTTTCGGCAAGCTCAAATTCACCATGCCCAAGTTCACCGGTTCCAATGAACCCGAAGAATATCTCTCATGGGAACTCAAGGTTGACAAGATCTTCCGCATGCACAACTATAGCAATGCGAAGATGATGGCCATGGCGTCCCTCGAGTTTGATGATTATGCAAACCTTTGGTGGGAACAAGTCCAACTCGCTCGTGAAGCAAAAGAAGAGCCTCCAATCACAACTTGGCAAGATATGAAGGCTCATATGAGTTCCCACTTTGTCCCTTCGCACTACCCGCGTGACCTTTTCAACAAGCTTCAAACACTTAGTCAAGGGACAAAGACCGTGGAAGAGTACTTCAAGCAAATGGAGCTCAACATGATTCGTGCCAACATTGAAGAGCGGCATGAACAAACAATGGCACATTTCCTCAATGGCTTGAACCATCCAATCAAGCGCATCACCGAGTTCCAAAAGTACAACAACATGGTTGAGCTTGTACACATAGCATCAAAAGCCGAACGTCAAGTGCAAGAGGACATCAAGTATAACAAGCCAAAGATGTACTTCACCTACAAGCAAGCACCAACCACTACTTCAACAACTCCAAGTGGAAGCTCATCAAGTACCACCAAGCTTCCTTTCAAGCCAACACTTCCTCAAGGAAAACCGCCCCCAAGTGGCAAATACACAAAGGATGATCAACCATTCAATGGTGAATGCTACAAGTGTGGAGGCAAATGACACAAGTCGGCCACTTGTGGAAACAAGAAAGTTTTGTTCATCCACGACAATGGCGATGAAGAATACTTGAGTGAAGATGAGTTTGATGCAAGGGTCAAGCAAGCATTGGCAAGGCAACATTTGGAAGATGACCAAGAACTACTTGTGTGTGAGGATGACGCAAGTCCATCGCGTGTGGTCACAAGAGTCTTAACTACTCAAGTCAATGAGAATGAAGACCAAAGATCAAACATCTTTCAAACACGTGCCGGTATCAATGGGAAGTCCATCAAAGTTGTCATCGATGGAGGGAGTTGCCACAATCTTGCAAGCACGGAATTGTGTGATAAACTCAACCTCACCCTCCATCCACACAAGCAACCCTACCATATACAACGGCTAAGTGACCAAGGGTCCGTTAATATCAAGCACACCGTCTCGGTAGCTTTCTCAATTGGACCATACAAAGACACGGTGGAATGTGATGTGGTCCCCATGACGGTTTGCCATATGTTGCTAGGAAGGCCATGGCAATATGACAAGCGTGCTTTGCATGATGCTCACACAAACACTTATACCTTCAAATGGTTTGAAAAGACTTGTGTTTTGCAACCAATGACTCCTAGCCAAATAATTGCGGACAATGCAAAGGCTTTAGCGAGGGCGCAAAGCACCAAACCACCCTGTGAGAAGAGCGGTGAGCGAGAGAACCACACTATAGTGAGTGAGAGCCACAAACCAAACTCGAGTGGAAAAACTAAGAGTGTTCTTCTTGCCACCAAAAGTGAGATGAGAGAAGTGAGGAACAACCCATCCATCTTGCACTATGTCCTTATATGCAAGGGACTAGCGCAAGAAACTAATGACTTGATGAATGTTCCTCCCTCTTTGATGGCTATTTTGCAGGAATTCCAAGATGTATTTCCGAAGAGCTTCCTCATGTACTACCTCCTCTTCGCGGAATCAAGCACCGCATTGACCTCAGCCCCGGCGCACCACTTCCAAACCGCGCCACATACCGAACGAACCCCGAAGAGACGAAAGAGATAGAACAAAAAATCAACCAACTCGTCTCCAAAGGTTTGATCCAAGTAAGCACTAGCCCAAGCGCGGTACCCGTGATTCTTGTACCAAAAACGGATGATACGTTGCGGTTATGCATGGACTGTCGTCCAACCAATGCTATCACCGTGCGTTATCGACATCCTATACCGCGCCTTGATGACATACTTGATGAGTTATGTGGAGCCACTATATTTTCGAAAATTGATCTTCATAGTGGTTACCATCAAATACGCATGGCCGAGGGTGATGAGTGGAAGACCGCCTTCAAGACCAAGCTTGGTCTCTATGAATGGTTGGTTATGCCTTTTGGCTTATCTAATGCCCCATCTACCTTCATGCGCCTGATGAACCATATTTTGATATCTCTCATTGGCAAGAGTGTCGTTGTTTACTTTGATGATATTCTTGTCTATAGCAAGTCACTAGAGGAGCATGTTACTCATGTTAAGGAGGTCCTTCAAATCCTTCGTCATGAAAAGCTTTATGCTAATCTCCCAAAGTGCACTTTTGCAAGAGACAAGCTGATTTTCCTTGGTTTTGTCGTGTCTTCTAATGGCATTGAAGTTGATGTCTCAAAAGTCAAGGACATACAAGATTGGCCCATCCCTACAGATGTTAGTGAACTTCGTAGTTTTCATGGGTTGGCTGGCTTTTACCGTCGTTTTGTCAAAGACTTTTCTACAATTGCTTGCCCCCTCAACGAATTGACCAAGAAAAATGTCACATTCGATTGGATCAAAGCACAACAAAAGGCTTTTGATGAGCTCAAAAAGAGACTCACCGAAGCACCACTTCTTGCGTTAGCGAATTTCACAAAACTTTTGAGATTGAATGTGACGCTAGTGGTATTGGCATTAGAGGTGTCCTTATGCAAAATGGGCGTCCTATTGCATACCATAGTGAGAAACTTGATGGCGCACGCCTTAACTATCTAGTTTATGACAAAGAGCTTTTTGCCTTGGTTCTTGTCCTTCAAGTGTGGCAACACTACCTTTGGCCCAAAGAATTTATCATCCATTCCGACCATGAGTCGTTGAAATATCTTAAGGGCCAAGTGTTATGGGGTAACCCCTTGGGGTGGCCCGATCTTTCACGAATCTCCGCGGGATCGAGGGGAAAGCGGTGGAAGGGGAAGAGGGGGCGGAATCCACGAACACACGCACGCAAAGATCCCGATGAACTCACGCACACAAATCACGATACACGCCGATAACTCACGCCGGTGGCAACCGGTCCAACATAATCTCTAGGATCGGTGTTGGGCGAAGCTCTCTCTCCACGACCAACAACGGGGGACGAGGTGCTTGGTGAGACCTTGACGACTTGGGGGCGAGAAACCGAGAACCCAATGACTTGTACAACTTGAACGCACTAGGCAAGATCCAAGAGGGGGTGGATAATAGGGTGCCCCTTGGTAGGAGCATGAGACCAATAGATGAAAGATCCTCAAAGGGGTGTCCTTAATCTATTATTATCCAAGTCTAGGGTTTACATATGAGGGGTGGGGCTTTATATAGGCCAACCACTTAAACAGGGGTAGTTCTGGAATAAAACTGGAAGTTTGGGCGAAATTGGGGGTTACATGGGCCAGGCCCAAAAGGCCTTGACATGCCTGGCATCGAGCAGGCCAGAGACTCCGGTGTTGGGTCCGGAGACTCCGGTGTGGGCCGGAGACTCCGGTCAATATCCGGACCCGTCTCCGGAGGGGGCTTCTGGCTGTCCCGGGCTTGGGTCTCCGGTCTGGACCAGAGGAAGGTCCAGAGACTCTGGTGTAGAAGACCGGAGACTCCGGTCTACACCAGAGACTCCGGTGTGCAGAGCTCCAGCATCGTCTTCTCCTGGTCCTGCTTCCTTGGTGTCTGGGTGTGGTGGTGTTTCTTCATATCTGAGGATACACAACGTAGTTGCATGAAGTAGCAAGCCATCGAAAGGTAGACCAAAATCACATGAGGAAAGGAGCGAGTTAACCTTGGCTTGTAGGAGCTTGGCTCGGGCGCGAGTCATTGGTCCACTTGGGGGACTATGTGTTGTAGATGGAGGTGGTGCGTCCGTAGGACGGGCTGCATCAGCTCCCCCCCCCCTTGGGAAAGAGTATGATGTGGCTTACAACCACTTTTGTGGCCCGATCTTCATATATTCGAGGGGATTTGGGGGAGGAGAGCGAAGAACACGATGAACACGAGAGGGAAATCGAAGATACAAACGCACACCACACCCAAATCGGTTTGCTCTCGTTGGCCCGAACCACCAACCCAATAGAATCACAAAGGGAGAGACCAAAGGTAGAATCCCTTGCGAGAGATTGGCAAGGTCTTGATAGAATCACACGTAGGGAGAGAGTAGCAACCAAGTAGAATCCCAAAGGGGAGAGACCTAGCACTACTAGAATCCATACATGGGAGAGATCAAGAACTAGAAGAGCGCCTTGACGACTTCAATTAAGAAGGCATTGATACAACTCATAGATAATCTAATGAGAGGGGGTTCCCATCCAGGGTTTGGCCTGAGCCATGAGTCTCAACTCATCATCTATTCCATCCCAGGGTTTACATATGGGGGTGGGGGCATATATATAGGTCAGCCACGAGCTAGGGGCAAAATAGACATAAACAGGGAGTTCTGGGCGTTACATGGGCCAGGCCCAAAAGGCCTTAACATGCCTGGCGTCGAGCAGGCCGAAGACTCCGGTGTTGGGTCCGGAGACTCCGGTCTAGACCGGAGACTCCGGTCAATCTCCGGTGTCGTCTCCGGAGGGGGCTTCTGGCTGTCCCGGGCTTGGTTCCTGGGTCCGGACCGGAGGACGGTCCGGAAACTCCGGTGTAGTCCGAAGACTTCGGTGTGATGGCCGGAGACTCCGGTCTGGCGTCCGCAACTTCTTGCGTCTTCTCTTCCAGGCCTCATGCTTGGGGGTCTTAGCTCCTGGTTCATCCTTGTCGCATCCGCTTGGCATCACGGTCATGGACCTAGTCATACAATTGATAGTTGGCTCAAGTAGGATCCCATTCAAGTAGTGATCAAGGGAAGGAAAAATATGGAAGGAGTTCACCTTGATTGGGATGTTTTGCATATCATGATGTAGACCAATGGTGAACGCCATGTGTTGGGCGGCATCAGAGTCGTCCTCGACTCTTCAACCTTCTCAACTTCATCTTCGTCATGGTAGGGTGAGAGGTCCTTGACATTGAATGTCGGGCTCACAAGATATTTGGATGTTGGGATATCGATGATGTAGGCGTTGTTGTTGATCCTCTTTAGTACCTTGAACAGTCCATCACCTCTTGGCTTGAGTTTGGAGTCGCGGTCCTTGGGGAAGCGGTCTTTACTCAAGTGTATCCATACAAGGTCGTCTTCTTCGAAGATCATCTGATAGGGCAAAGGTGTCCGATCTTTCGATGAGATGAAGATAATCGATTAGGTGGAGTTCGGGCTTGACGATCCGACTACACGTGCGAGCACGAGCGCCAATGCAATCGCTAGGCCGATCTCCTGGAGGTTACCGATCCTGCGGGAACACGATCAGCCTGACCAGCGAGGGTCTTAATTCCTACCTGAAATCGAGAACAAGAACCAATATTGCAATCGAGATATTGCAGATTAAGAGGAAAGCTTTATGAAAGAGGTGGGATCCTGAATAGGTGCAAAGTACAAGAGGCCTCTGCGACGCTCGAGCCTTGGCGAAGTTGCTATGATGGCTAAATTAATGTCTAAACAAAATCCGAGTCTAGGGGGTCGGCTATGGGGAGTATTTAAGGGCGAAAAGGTGGGGTTTCGGCCAGCCATGGAAGTGGTGGCCGAATCCAACCCTAAAAGTCCTTTTCCCCTCAAATACGGACTCTAAAAAGTGGATAATTAAAATCCTGCGAAAATTACATGGGCCTGGCCCAAAATAAAGGTGTCGCAGCACCATATTAAGCTATGGACGAATTCGTAAAGTATTGATCTTGAATATTTCGTCCAAGCCTTCTTTCTTCTTTATGGAGGCCTCAAAGTTCTGAAATCTTCATTCGTGGCCTTCTCTTGGATCATCACATGCTTGCTGCCATCTCAATGCATGGCCATGCTCCAATGCTTGTCCCTCTCATCCATGCTTGGTCCATCATTCCTAAGAGTAAGAAATACATCTGATTTAGGCAGCATCATATTCTCATGTATGTGAGGAATAGTTCCAGGAAACGAAAGTACCTGATAGTTAAGTTGTTTGGCACGATATCTTGTGATGGGTCCTTGTATGTGTCTTGCTGTAGGTACAACGGTTGTATCAATAGTAGGGATGTCCACATCATGCTCCCCTTCTTGAATTGAAGTCGTCCTCGACGCAATTTCATCTTCCTCACCAAAGTAAGGCTTCAAATCTGCAATGTTAAACGTAGGACTAACCGTACCAAAGTCTGCAGGCAACTCAAGTTTATATGCATTATCATTTATTTTCTCTAACACCTTAAAGGGACCAGCAGCACGTGTCATTAACTTAGACTTGCGTAAATCAGGAAAACGATCTTTACGCAAATGTAACCAAACAAGATCGCCAACATCAAACACAACATGCTTTCTCCCTTTATCCCCAGCAAGTTTATACTTAGCATTCATGTGTTCAATGTTATCTTTAGTAGTCTTATGCAAGTTTAATATCATTTCAGCGCGTTGTGCAGCATCCAAATTATGTTGCACCGAAGAAGGTAAAGGCAATAAATCAATAGGTGCACGAGGAACAAAACCATACACAATCTTAAATGGGCACATCTTTATGGTAGAATGCAACGAACGATTATAAGCAAATTCTATATGAGGTAAACACTCTTCCCACAATTTTAAGTTCTTCTTTAAAACAGCCCGCAACATAGTAGACAAAGTTCTATTTACTACTTCAGTTTGACCATCAGTTTTGGGATGACATGTAGTACTAAAGAGCAATTTAGTCCCCAACTTAGCCCATAAACATCTCCAAAAGTGGCTAAGAAATTTAGTATCACGATCAGAGATAATAGTATTTGGCACACCATGCAAACGAACAATTTCATGAAAGAACAAATCAGCAATATGCGCAGCATCATCCGTTTTATGACAAGGAATAAAGTGTGCCATCTTAGATAACCGATCCACAACAACAAAAATACTATCCCTCTCCTTCTGTGTTCGTGGCAATCCCAAAACAAAGTCCATAGAAATATCCTCCCAAGGAACACTAGGAACAGGAAGAGGCATATATAAACTATGTGGATTAAGGCGAGACTTAGCTTTTTGACAAGTAGTGCAGCGGGCCACAAATCTCTCAACATCTCGATGCATACGTGGCCAAAAGAAGTGTGCAGCAAGAATATCCTCCGTCTTCTTGACACCAAAGTGTCCCATCAATCCTCCTCCATGCGCCTCCTGTAACAACAAAAGACGAACAGAACTATCTGGAATGCATAGTTTGTTAGCACGGAACACAAATCCATCATTGAAGACGAACTTGTTCCAAGTTCTACCATCTCTACAATTCTGCAACACATCTTTAAATTCAGCATCATGCACATATTGTTCCTTAATAGTTTCCAATCCAAATATTTTGAAGTCAAGTTGAGATAACAAAGCATAACGGCGCGACAAATCATCAGCAATAATATTATCTTTACCCTTTTTGTGTTTGATAACATAAGGAAAAGACTCAATAAATTCAACCCACTTTGCATGACGACGATTCAACTTAGCTTGAATACGAATGAATAACAAATTCCTTAGGCCATAGATAATGTTGCCAAGTTTCTAATGTCCGAACCAACGCATATAATTCTTTATCATAAGTAGAATAGTTCATACTAGCCCCACTCAATTTCTCACTAAAATATGCAATAGGCTTTCCCTCTTGTAATAACACCCCTCCCAAACCAATTCCACTAGCATCACATTCAAGCTCAAAAGTCTTAGTAAAATCAGGAAGTTGGAGTAAGGGAGCATGTGTTAGCTTATCTTTCAATATGACGAAGGCCTGTTGTTGTGCATCGCCCCAAACAAAGGGCACATCCTTCTTGGTAAGCTCATTCAGCGGCGCGGCAATTGATCCAAAGTCTTTGACAAAGCGCCTATAAAAACCAGCAAGGCCAAGAAAACTCCTCACTTGTGTGACCGTCTTGGGCTGCGGCCAATTCTCAATAGCTTCAATCTTGGCTGGATCCACTTCAATACCCTGTGATGTAACAACATAGCCAAGAAACACAACTCGATTGGTGCAAAAGGTGAACTTCTCAAGGTTACCAAACAAACGTGCATCACGTAAAGAATTGAAAACATCACGTAAATGGTCCAAATGATCCTCTAAAGATTTGCTATAAATCAGAACATCATCAAAGTAGACTACCACAAAACGTCCAATGAAAGCACATAAAACTTCGTTCAGTAATCTCATGAAAGTACTAGGTGCATTTGTTAAACCAAACGGCATTACTAACCACTCATATAAACCGAACTTAGTTTTAAATGCTGTTATCCAGTCATCTCCTAATTTCATACGAATCTGGTGGTAACCACTACGCAAATCAACTTTAGAAAACATGGTAGAGCCACTCAATTCATCAAGCATGTCATCTAAACGTGGAATAGGATGACGATATCGAATAGTAATATTATTGATAGCTCTACAATCAGTACACATGCGCGAAGAACCATCTTTCTTAGGTACCAAAATAATAGGAACAACACAGGGGCTAAGGGACTCACGAATATGATCTCTGTCGAGTAGTTCCTGAATTTGGCGTTGTATCTCCTTTGTCTCCTCTGGATTGGTTCTATATGGCGCGTGGTTGGGCAACGTGGCACCAGGAATTAGATCAATTTGGTGCTCAATTCCTCTAATAGGAGGTAGTCCTGGTGGCAGCTCAGCGGGAAAGACGTCCTCATATTCCTGCAAAAGGTTAGCAATAGCGGGTGGCAAAGAAGGAGGCATATCCTCAAATGAAAAAAAAACCTCTTTGCAGACAATTGCATAACATTGAGTATTGTTTACATCTAGTTCAGCAATATCAATTTTATTTGCAAGCATACATGGACTCTTCAAACGAATTTCAGTAGCATGTGTAGAATCAGATTTAGTGTTCTTTGGTGGTATAAAATCTACAGCAACAATCTGATTCTCACTTTTATTTTTCTCCTCAGTTTTAGCTCTACTAGCTCTAGCAAGATCATCTTTTAAAATCTGTTCGGGAGTCATAGGTTTTAGACCAATTTTCTTTCCATCATGCATAAGAGAATAGTGATTAGTTTTGCCATTATGAACAGATTCTCTATCAAATTGCCATGGTCTACCAAGTAACAAAGAACAAGCTTGCATAGGTACAACATCACAATCAACAAAATCAGAATATGTACCAATAGTAAAATGCACGCGTACCGTTCTTGTTACCTTGATCTTGCGAGAACTCTCAAACCATTGGATGTAATATGAATGTGGGCGTTGTCTTGTTGGAAGCGCAAGCTTCTCTACCATGTCAACACTGGCCAGATTATTACAACCCCTCCATCAATGATGATCCATATAGCTCTTTCCTTGACAACACCACGTGTTTGGAACAGGTTGTGGCGTTGCTCTTGCTCAGATTTGCTCAATTGCACACTCAACACACGTTGTGTAATTAAGCTCTTGTAGTGATCAGCAGCTTCAGCTCCCATTACCTCTGGCTCTTCATCAGCATCAGAATTGTCTCCATCTCGAGCAGAAATAAGGGCTAGTGTATCTTCATCGAAGTCACTCGCTGAATCGTATTGACCATCTTCTCGCATCATCATCACACGTTGTGTTGTGCACTGTCTCTCAATATGACCAAAACCCCAGCACTTGCGGCATTGTATATCCTTTGTCTTACCCATGGAAGCCATAGAAGATGCACTACGAGCAGGAGCATTGGATGATGGTGGAGGAGTAGCTGGAAATCTTGTGGTGGTCTTGGATGTGGTAGTAGCTGGTGGCGAATCACGAGGAGGCGCTGATTGTCGGGATGTCCAAGTGGATGTGCGACCTGCAGAATTATTAGTTCTCCTCCATGGTGTTTGGTGATCCTGCACTTCACGTTCAGCTTTGCAAGCAAGATGAAACAAACGAGTGATAGAATTATATTCCTTATAATCTAAGATGTGCTGAATGTCCTTGTTTAATCCACCAAAGAAACGTGCAAGCATTTGTTCATTAGATTCAACAAGACCACACCGAACCATCCCCGTTTGCAATCCCTGATAATACTCTTCTACAGAATATTTCCCTTGCTCTAAACGTGTCAGATTCTTTAGTAAATCACGTTGATAAGTGGGAGGTACAAAACGAACACGCATAGCAGTTTTTAAAGAAGTCCAAGTACTAGGAATAGTAGTAGGATTTAAACGACAATACTCAGCACCAAAGGGAAGCAAATTTAGAAAATTCACATGTAGCAGCACTAACACGCATATTCTCAGGATATTTTAAGCATGCAAAACGTTGTTCTACTTCCATCTCCCATGTAAGATATGCATCAAGATTATATTTACCCTCAAAAGATGGAATATTTAATTTAAGCTTTGCAACATGATCATCATCATGTACCGGTGGTCGAGCGTTGTGGTAGTAATGTCGGGGACGGCCAGCAGGAACCTGTGGAGGTTGTTCAAACTCCTTGTCAAACAGATCGTCGTCGTCGGGGTCGTAGTAGTACCCGTCGTCCGTCTCCAATGTCGCAGCAGCAGCCGCGGCGGAAGTCTGAGGTGCGTCAGCCGCAGCGGTAGCCGCCGGGGGTGCGGCGGCAGCCGAACCAGCAGTCCGACGCGTGATCGGAATGCGCCATGCCCCATGTGTGGGTGCGGGTGCGGGCAATCTGTTCAAAAGCTCCTTGAACCGAACGTCAAGCTTAGCGTTGAAGGATTTCTCGAGTCCATCGATCTTGTCCACGGTGTTGGTGAGCTTGGTGTCAAACTCCCCTAGGCGCGTATCCACCTCTTCAGCGCGACTGACCAAGAGCGCGGAGAAGTGGGCATGTAGTTGTTCGTTCGTCATTGTGGCAGGGTTCCGCGAAGTATCTGTCATGGTTAGTCCTTAAAAAGCACAGGTATACAGTACGGAAATATGGTGGAAGTCACGCGTTATCCGTCAAGCAATATACGAAGCTCTTACAAGTTCTTACCAAACAGCAGGAAAAGGCGATGTGCAACCGCGAGGATAAGTGGGTCCAGAGATTGAACCAAGCGATTACCAGGAGTCGAAACACCGCACGTGAAGAGTATCAAGAGTATCTGTGGAGCTCTGGGAAGGCTTAGCAAGGGGGTTAGCAATTATCAAAACAGCAATGCAAAAGTTGAAAGAATGCTCAACGACGGTACTGTGCTGGTCCTAGGCTAGATCGTACTAGAGACGCGAGCCTAGATCACCAACGATGTCACGACGCGATACAACAAGCAATGTATGATGATATGGCACCCTGAAAAGCGAACCGAGATGCAGAAAATCACTATGATGGCGAGTGTCTAGAACTGATCTACGGGGTCTAAAAAGAGGTTAGCCCCAAAAAAAATTCGAATTTTTTTATTTTTCTCCGGAAAGCGCGCAGGCGCCAAAAAATATCGCTATAACGGCCGATGGAGAAAAGTGGTCCCCAAAGCCGAAAACTAGTATAGCCAGAAAAAAATTTCGGAGGCGGTTCCAGACCGGACTCTTAGCTCGACACGGACTTACGACCAGACTCTTAGCTCGACACGGACTTTAGCTTAACACGGAAACAACAAAGAAGGAAAGTAAAAGGAAATAACTAGGAAACAATAACTCTACTCGGACTCGTACCACGGCAGGAAACTGATCGGATCTGTGTCGCGGTAGGAAGGCGGTGGCGGAGTATTAGGGTTTATGGTGGCAGGGTATATGGTGGCGGAATATGGTGGCGGTGATCGGCGAGTGTGGCGGTGACTACTATGATCAGAACTCGAAACTCTAAGGGACGAGACACTAAGACCAGCAACTCGATGCGACGATGTAGACACAAATTCAACAATGCAAAAACTGAAAAGATAATGCGAGGCGTAGATTGGTTATGGGATGGATCTAAACTCTAACTGTGTTTTTGGCTTTTTCGTGGGTTATAGGTAAAAACAGATCTAATCTACGAAAACAGTAAAATCTCACCGAGCAACATGAAATCTGATACCACTTGATAGGGCAAAGGTGTTCGATCTTTTGATGAGATGAAGATAATCGATTTGGTGGAGTTCGGGCTTGACAATCCGACTACACGTGCGAGCACGAGCGCCAATGCAATCGCTAGGCCAATCTCCTGGAGGTTACCGATCCTGCGTGAACACGATCAGCCTGACCAACGAGGGTCTTAATTCCTACCTAAAATCGAGAACAAGTAAGAACTAATATTGCAATCAAGATATTGCGGATTTAGAGGAAAGCTTTATTGAAAAAGGTGGGATCCTGAATAGGTGCGAAGTACAAGAGGCCTCTGCGACGATCGAGTCTTGGCGAAGTTGCTATGATGGCTAACTTAATGTCTAAACAAAATCCGAGTCTAGGGTGACGGCTATGGGGAGTATTTAAGGGCGAAAAGGTGGGGTTTCAGCCAGCCATGGAAGTGGTGGCCGAATCCAACCCTAGAAGTCCTTTCCCCCTCAAATACGGACTCTAAAAAGTGGCTAATTAAAATCCTGCGAAAATTACATGGGCCTGGCCCAAAATAAAGGTGTCGCAGCACCATATTAAGCTATGGACGAATTCGTAAAGTATTGATCTTGAATATTTCGTCCAAGCCTTCTTTCTTCATTATGGAGGCCTCAAAGTTCTAAAATCTTCATCCGTGGCCTTCTCTTGGATCATCACATGCTTGCTGCCATCTCCATGCATGGCCATGCTCCAATGCTTGTCCCTCTCATCCATGCTTGGTCCATCATTCCTAAGAGTAAGAAATACATCTGATTTAGGCAGCATCATATTCTCATGTATGTGAGGAATAGTTCCAGGAAACGAAAGTACCTGATAGTTAAGTTGTTTGGCACGAGATCTTGTGATGGGTCCTTGTATGTGTGTTGCTGTAGGTACAACGGTTGTATCAATAGTAGGGATGTCCACATCATCATCTCTTTCTTGTTCTTGTTTAGCCTTGATGCTTGGCGAAGGACTTGTTTCTCGATCGTAGCTCTTGTGTCTTCATGGAGTTTCTTCATTGTTTGGGCACGCTTGATCACGTCCATATTGGCACGTTCATGAAGCGGAAGTGGAAGGATATCGAGCGCGGTGAGAGGCTTGAAACCATAGACGATCATGAACAGACTCCTCATGGTGGTGGAGTGCTTGGCACGGTTGTAGGCGAACTCAGCGTGTGGAATACATTCCTCCCAGTCTTTAAGGTTCTTCTTGATCAACACAAGTAGGAGAGTTCCAAGATTTCGATTGACGACCTCGGTTTGTCCATCGGTTTGAGGATGTGAGGCGGACAAGAAGAGGAGCTTGATGCCCAGCTTGGCCATGAGAGTCTTCCAGAAGTATCTCATGAATTTGACGTCGCGGTCGGAGACGATTGTTCTTGGTACACCGTGGAGCCGAATTATTTCCCTGAAAAACAAATTTGCTACATGTGTAGCATCATCGGTCTTATGGCACGGAATGAAGTGTGCCATTTTGGAAAAGCGATCCAGTACCACAAATATAGAATCATGTCCATGTTTAGATCTAGGCAAGCCTAAGACAAAGTCCATGCTAATGTCCGACCAAGGTGCATGAGGAATAGACAATGGCATATAAAGACCAAAGGGATTAGACTTAGACTTAGCTTGGATACATGTAGTGCATCGTTGGACGTGGCGCTCGACGTCGCGCTTCATCTTTGGCCAAAAGTAGTGAGTGGATAGCATGTCGTATGTCTTGTCACGGCCAAAGTGACCCATAAGGCCTCCACCATGGGACTCTTGAAGAAGCAAAATTTGGAGAGACGACTTCGGAATGCAAAGCTTGTTTTGTTTGAAAAGAAAACCTTTATGCAAATAGAAATCATCAATCCCTTTGTCTATTGAACATCTTGCAAAAATTGGTCCAAAGAAAGGGTCGGACGCGTACAAAGATTTGATGTCATCAAGACCCAAGACATTTACTTCGAGTCGCGTAAGAAGGTTTGTGTTTTTGCGAGACAAAGCGTCCGCTACCACATTTTCTTTGCCCTTATTGTACTTGACAATGTAAGGAAAAGATTCCATAAACTCAACCCATTTGGCATGCCTTTTACTCAAATTGTCTTGGCCCTTAAGATATTTCAACGACTCGTGGTCGGAATGGATTATAAATTCTTTGGGCCAAAGGTAGTGTTGCCACACTTGAAGGACACGAACCAAGGCAAAAAGCTCTTTGTCGTAAATGGGATAGTTAAGGCGTGCGCCATCGAGTTTCTCACTATGGTATGCAATGGGACGCCCATTTTGCATAAGGACGCCTCCAATTCCACTAGCGTCACATTCAATCTCAAAAGTTTTTGTGAAATCCGGTAATGCAAGGAGTGGTGCTTCGGTGAGCCTCTTTTTGAGTTCATCCAAAGCCTTTTGTTGTGCTTTTCCCCAAACGAACGTGACATTTTTCTGGGTCAATTCGTTGAGGGGGCAAGCAATGGTAGAAAAGTCTTTCACAAAGCGAAGGTAAAAGCCAGCCAACCCATGAAAACTACGAAGTTCACTAACATTAGTGGGTATGGGCCAATCTCGTATGTCCTTGACTTTTGAGACATCAACTTCAATGCCATTAGAAGACACAACAAAACCAAGGAAAATGAGCTTGTCTTTTGCAAAAGTGCACTTTGGGAGATTAGCATAAAGCTTTTCATGACGGAGGATTTGAAGGACCTCCTTAACATGAGTAACATGCTCCTCTAGTGACTTGCTATAGACAAGGATGTCATCAAAGTAAACAACTAGACTCTTCCCAATGAGAGATCTCAAAATATGGTTCATGAGGCGCGTGAAGGTAGATGGGGCATTAGATAAGCCAAAAGGAATAACCAACCATTCATAGAGACCAAGCTTGGTCTTGAAGGCGGTTTTCCATTCATCACCTTCGGCCATGCGAATTTGATGGTAACCACTACGAAGATCAATTTTCGAAAATATAGTGGCTCCACATAACTCATCAAGCATGTCATCAAGACGCGGTATAGGATGTCGATAACGCACGGTGATAGCATTGATTAGACGGCAGTCCATGCATAACCGCAACGTATCATCCGTTTTTGGGACTAGAATCACGGGGACCGCGCTTGGGCTAGTGCTTACTTGGATCAAACCTTTGGAGACGAGTTGGTTGATTTGTCGTTCTATCTCCTTCGTCTCTTCCGGGTTCGTGCGATATGCGGCGCGGTTTGGGAGTGGGGCGCCGGGTATGAGGTCGATGCGGTGCTCGATTCCACGAAGAGGAGGTAGTCCATGAGGAAGCTCTTCGGGAAATACATCTTGGAATTCCTGCAAAACAGCCATCAAAGAAGGAGGAACATTTGTCAATTCATTAGTTCCTTGCGCTAGTCCCTTGCATACAAGGACATAGTGCAAAATGGATTGGTTGTTCCGCACTTCTCTCCTCTCACTTTTGGTGGCAAGAAGAACACTCTTAGTTTTTCCACTCTAGTTTGGCTTGTGGCACTCACTCACTATAGTGTGGTTCTCTCGCTCACCACTATTCTCACAAGATGTTTTTGTGTATTGCGCCCTCTCTAAAGCCTTTGCATTGTCCACAATTATTTTGCTAGGAGTCATTGGTTGCAACACACAAGTTTTGTCAAGCCATTTGAAGGTATAAGTGTTTGAGTGACCATTATGCAAAGCACGCTTATCAAATTACCACGGCCTTCCTAGCAACATATGGCACACCATCATGGGGACCACGTCACATTCCACCGTGTCTTTGTATGGTCCAATTGAGAACGTTACCGAGACGGTGTGCTTGATCTTGACGGACCCTTGGTCACTTAACCATTGAATATGGTAGGGGTGCTCATGTGGATGTAGGGTGAGGTTGAGTTTCGCACACAATTCCGTGCTTGCAAGATTGAGGCAACTCCCTCCATCTATGACAACTTTGATGGACTTCCCATTTATACCGGCACGCGTTTGGAAGATGTTTGATCGTTGGTCTTCATTCTCATTGGCTTGAGTAGTTAAGACCCTTGTGACCACAAGCGATGGACTTGCGTCATGCTCACACACGAGTAGCTCTTGGTCCTCTTCCAAATGTTGCCTTGCCATGGCTTCCTTGACCCTTGCATCAAACTCATCTTCACTCAAGTATTCTTCATCGCCGTTGTCATGGATGAACAAAACTTTCTTGTTCCCACATGCGGCCGATTTGTGTCCTTTGCCTCCACACTTGTAGCACTCACCATTGAATGGTTGTTCATCCCTTGTGTATTTGCCACTTGGGGGCGGTTTTCCTTGAGGAAGTGTTGCCTTGAAGGGAAGCTTGGTGGTATTTGAGGAGCTTCCACTTGGTGTTGTCGGAGTAGTGGTTGGGGCTTGCTTGTAAGTGAAGTATGTCTTTGGCTTGTTGTACTTGATGTACTCTTGCACTTGACGCTCAGCCTTTGATGCGATGTGTACAAGCTCAACCATGTTGTTGTACTTTTGGAACTCGGTGATGCGCTTGATTGGATGGTTCAAGCCATTGAGGAAACGTGCCATTGTTTGTTCATCTCGCTCTTCAATGTTGGCACGGATCATGTTGAGCTCCATTTTCTTGAAGTACTCTTCCACGGTCTTTGTCCCTTGACTAAGCGTTTGAAGCTTGTTGAAAAGGTCACGCGTGTAGTGCGAAGGAACAAAGCGGGATCTCATATGAGCCTTCATATCTTGCCAAGTTGAGATTGGGGGCTCTTCTTTTGATTCACGAGCAAGTTGTACTTGTTCCCACCAAAGGTTGGCATATTCATCAAACTCGAGGGATGCCATGGCCATCATCTTCTCATTGCTAAAGTTGTGCATGCGGAAGATCTTGTCAACCTTGAGTTCCCATGAGAGGTATTCTTCGGGATCATTGGAACCGGTGAACTTGGGCATGGTGAACTTGAGCTTGCCGAAAGTTTCTTCCTCATTGCGGTTCCGGTTGCGACGGTTGCCAAGATTGTGGCGGCCATCTTCATCATCTGAGCTCTCATGTCTTTCTTGTTGATGGTGGCGTTGCTCCTGCGGTTGTTGAGGTGCCGCGTTTGGTGGTGGAACTTGGTTTGGACGACGAGCTTGGGGAGCTTGCTCGTGTTGTTGGCGCGGTTGAGGACGAGGAGGAGGTTGTTGGTCCTCACGACGAGCTTGGGGAGCTTGCTCTTGTTCTTGTCGTGGTTGATGCCGAGGATCATTATCTTGCGCCATGTGGCGAGGAGGACGTCGAGCCGCATGCGCAATGGGCTGCTATCTTTCTTCTTGATGTGTAGGAGGCTCGTCGTGAAGGTCATGTTGACGACGTTGACGTTCATGTCGAGGAGGATGCCTTGGTGGATCTTCGAGTGCTTCACGCCGCCGGCGAACTTGTTCTTCCACTTCGGATGCATCACTTGTCGTGGAAAGAACATGTCGATGGCGATGGGCTTGGTGGTCCATGTGAGGTTGTTCTTGTTGAAGCACAAGTGCCCTTTGTTGTGGCCGGTCCACTTCACATCTTGGAGGTCTTGCGGAGAGGTCACCATCATAGCTTGACGTTGCGGCATGTCGTGGAGATGGTACCGCTTGCGAAGAGCTCATGGATTGAAGGACGGGTCCATCCCGGTGCCTTGAAGCGTGAAGGCGAGGTGCACTTGATTCACTTGAGGAGTGCCGTGATGATCTTGAGTCTCGCGAGCGTGGCCTTGCCAACCCATCAATATGGCGTTGAAGATTCTCATCCGTTGAGGCGAGGGCACGACCAAGAGCTTCATTTTGATGACCGAGGTTATGTTGCATGGCATGCATTTGGCCTCGGACTTCCTCGAAGCGGTTGTCGATGTTCTTGAACTCCACTCGGGCTTCGCTAAATTGTTCATCTTGGCGCCGCTCAAGGGCTTCACAATGGTAGTTGAATTCTCCTCGAACCTTCCAATGGTCCCATCTTGTCATGTATTGATTGTCGTCCTCCGGAGGTGGTGGTGGTGGTTGGGACGGCTCGCCATTCCTGTCCATGATGCAAAGCCGACAAGGGTTGTATATGGAGAGTAAAGGTGCGTAGAGTTAGACTTTTACCTCACCTTGGAGATTATATCAAACCAATTGCCACACCAAGGAGTGAACAGCGTTCAAAGTGAAATGGCAAATAAACTCACACAACAAGGAGCTACAACTCTCAAAAGCTTTTGGTGGATGGGTAGGATTGTGGGAAAACCAAAGAACCAACCAAACGCAAAGGATAGTCAAAAGTGGAGAAAATCCAACAACTCAAGTCAAAAGGAAATGGTCAACTCAAAAGGTGACGAGAACCTACGACTACACACACGCGTGGAGAAAAATGGGGTTAGCACGACTATGAAAGTGAGCACGAAATGGCCTAACGAAGACTACGCTCGGGTGTCGCGCCAACGCAAGGAGAGACCACAACTCGTTTGCCAAAAGAGGGTAAGCAACGGATTTGTGCACTTGCCTTGGCGCGCTTCTTCCTCTCTCTTTTGCATAGAAGCTTGATGCTCTCTTTGTATTGGGGGACTATGTATCTTTCTATTTTTGTTTTTGTTTTTCTCTTTTTTTTATTCTTTTTCTTTTTCTCCCTTGCTATGCTACTATGTTAACTTTTGTATTTGCCCTCACACTCTCACTTTCCAATGGCAAGTGCACAATGCTTAGACAAACACAAAATGAGTTGCTCTCATAGGATAGGTACACACAAAGGAAGATATGGCTACAAGGGTTGACACAAGTTATACCTTAGTTGATGGTGATGATCTTGTGTCGATGGATCGGGGAAGAGTTTGGGGTCCGTGGTGTCGAAGAGCGTGGCGATGTTGCGGAAGCTATCTGTTAGTTGGTGACGCGCACATGGAACACAAACAACAAGTGCACAGATTAGCCAAAGCGGAAAAGAGGAAAAATGGGCAAAACTAGCGTCCAGGGCCGGAGACTCCGGTCTTGGGCCGGAGACTCCGGTGTAGACCGGAGACTCCGGTGCACAGGGCCGGAGACTCCGGTGTGGGAGGTCTGCTCGTGTTCCTGAGCGAAAATCCACGCCTAGAGTCCTCAAATCCGCGAAAATTTGGCCAAAATTGGGCTGGGAAACAAAGGCAAAAGCTGAACAAACACCTTAGACAAGATTTGGTCGGATCAAAACCACCAATAACATTCCAAAACGACAGATCGATCCAAAGGCAAATTGGGGCTGTTTTTTGGGAAATTTTCGAATTTATGGTGGATAGAAGAAAAATTGGGGGGAAATTCGTGATCAACCTTGCTCTTGATACCAAGATGTTATGGGGTAACCCCTTGGGGTGGACCGATATTTCACGAATCTCCGGGGATCGAGGGGAAAGCGGTGGAAGGGGAAGAGGGGCGGAATCCACGAACACACGCACGCA
The DNA here is from genome assembly GCA_910589765.1 of Avena atlantica. Classification (NCBI taxonomy): domain Eukaryota; kingdom Viridiplantae; phylum Streptophyta; class Magnoliopsida; order Poales; family Poaceae; genus Avena; species Avena atlantica. The sequence continues at coordinate 260,511,830 of OU342735.1, read as the reverse complement.
AAGATCCCGATGAACTCACGCACACAAATCACGATACACGCCGATAACTCACGCCGGTGGCAACCGGTCCAACATAATCTCTAGGATCGGTGTTGGGCGAAGCTCTCTCTCCACGACCAACAATGGGGGACGAGGTGCTTGGTGAGACCTTGATGACTTGGGGGCGAGAAACCGAGAACCCAAGGCCTTGTACAACTTGAACGCACTAGGCAAGATCCAAGAGGGGGTGGATAATAGGGTGCCCCTTGGTAGGAGCATGATACCAATAGATGAAAGATCCTCAAAGGGGTGTCCTTAATCTATTATTATCCAATTCTAGGGTTTACATATGAGGGGTGGGGCTTTATATAGGCCAACCACTTAAACAGGGGTAGTTCTGGAATAAAACTAGAAGTTTGGGAGAAATTGGGGGTTACATGGGCCAGGCCCAAAAGGCCTTGACATGCCTGGCATCGAGCAGGACGGAGACTCCGGTCTGGGCCGGAGACTCCGGTCAATCTCTGGACCCGTCTCCGGAGGGGCTTCTGGCTGTCCCGGGCTTGGGTCTCCGGTCTGGACCAGAGGAAGGTCCAGAGACTCCGGTGTAGGAGACCGGAGAGTCCGGTCTACACCGGAGACTCCGGTGTGCAGAGCTCCAGCATCGTCTTCTCCTGGTCCTGCTTCCTTGGTGTCTGGGTGTGGTGGTGTTGCTTCATATCTGAGGATACACAACGTAGTTGCATGAAGTAGCAAGCCATCCAAAGGTAGACCAAAATCACATGAGGAAAGGAGTGAGTTAACCTTGGCTTGTAGGAGCTTGGCTCGGGCGCGAGTCATTGGTCCACTTGGGGGACTATGTGTTGTAGATGGAGGTATGTCCGTAGGACGGGCTGCATCACCAAGCCAATTTGAGTAAAAGGCACGCCAAATGGGTTGAGTTCATGGAATATTTTCCTTACATTGTCAAGTACAAGAAGGGCAAAGAAAATGTAGTAGCGTACGCCTTGTCGCGCAAAAACACAAACCTTCTTACGCGACTCGAAGTAAATGTCTTGGGTCTTGATGACATCAAATCTTTGTACGCGTCCGACCCATTCTTTGGATCAATTTTTGCAAAGTGTTCAATAGACAAAGGGGTTGATGATTTCTATTTGTGATAGGGCAAAGGTGTCTGATCTTTCTATTTGGTGGAGTTCGGGCTTGACGATCCGAATACACGTGCTAGCACGAGCGCCAATGCAATCGCTAGGCCAATCTCCTGGAGGTTACCGATCCTGCGGGAACACGATCAGCCTGACCAGCGAGGGTCTTAATTCCTACGTGAAATCGAGAACAAGTAAGAACCAATATTGCAATCAAGATATTGCGGATTAAGAGCAAAGCTTTATTGAAGAGGTGGGATCTTGAATAGGTGCGAAGTACAAGAGGCCTCTACGACACTCGAGCCTTGGCGAAGTTGCGACTATGGCAAACTTAATGTCTAAACAAAATCCGAGTCTAGGGTGATGGCTATGGGGAGTATTTAAGGGCGAAAAGGTGGGGTTTCGGCCAGCCATGGAAGTGGTGGCCGAATCCAACCCTAAAAGTCCTTTCCCCTCAAATACGGACTCTAAAAAGTAGCTAATTAAAATCCTGCGAAAATTACATGGGCCTGGCCCAAAATAAAGGTGTCACAACACCATATTAAGCTATGGACAAATTCGTAAAGTATTGATCTTGAATATTTCATCCAAGCCTTCTTTCTTCATTATGGTGGCCTCAAAGTTCTGAAATCTTCATCTGTGGCCTTTTCTTGGATCATCACATGCTTGCTGCCATCTCAATGCATGGCCATGCTCCAATGCTTGTCCCTCTCATCCATTCTTGGTCCATCATTCCTAAGAGTAAGAAATACATCTGATTTGGGCAGCATCATATTCTCATGTATGTGAGGAATAGTTCCAAGAAATGAAAGTACCTGATAGTTAAGTTGTTTGGCATGAAATCTTGTGATGGGTCCTTGTATGTGTGTTGCTGTAGGTACAACGGTTGTATCAATAGAAGGGATATCCACATCATGCTCCCCTTCTTGAATTGAAGTCGTCCTCGATGCAATCTCATCGTCCTCACCAAAGTAAGGCTTCAAATATGCAATGTTAAACGTAGGACTAACCGTACCAAAGTTTGCAGGCAACTCAAGTTTATATGCATTATCATTTATTTTCTCTAACACCTTAAAGGGACCAGCAGCACGTGGCATTAACTTAGACTTGCGTAAATCAGGAAAACGATCTTTACGCAAATGTAACCAAACAAGATCGCCAACATCAAACACAACATGCTTTCTCCCTTTATCCCCAGCAAGTTTATACTTAGCATTCATGTGTTCAATGTTATCTTTAGTAGTCTTATGCAAGTTTAATATCATTTCAGCGCGTTGTGTAGCATCCAAATTATGTTGCACCGAAGAAGGTAAAGGTAATAAATCAATAGGTGCACGAGGAACAAAACCATACACAATCTCAAATGCGCACATCTTTGTGGTAGAATACAGCGAACGATTATAAGAAAATTCTATATGAGGTAAACACTCTTCCCACAATTTTAAGTTCTTCTTTAAAACGGCCCGCAACATAGTAGACAAAGTTCTATTTACTACTTCAGTTTGACCATCAGTTTGGGGATGACATGTAGTACTAAAGAGCAATTTAGTCCCCAACTTAGCCCATTAACATCTCCAAAAGTGGCTAAGAAATTTAGTATCACGATCAGAGACAATAGTATTTGGCACACCATGCAAACGAACAATTTCACGAAAGAACAAATCAGCAATATGCGCAGCATCATCCGTTTTATGACAAGGAATAAAGTGTGCCATCTTAGAAAACCGATCCACAACAACAAAAATACTATCCCTCCCCTTCTGTGTTCGTGGAAATCCCAAAACAAAGTCCATAGAAATATCCTCCCAAGGAACACAAGGAACAGGAAGAGGCATATATAAACCATGTGGATTAAGGCGAGACTTAGCTTTTTGACAAGTAGTGCAGCGGGCCACAAATCTCTCAACATCTCGACGCATACGTGGCCAAAAGAAGTGTGCTTGAATATCCTCCGTCTTATTGACACCAAAGTGTCCCATCAATCCTCCTCCATGCGCCTCCTGTAACAACAAAAGACGAACAGAACTATTTGGAATGCATAGTTTGTTAGCACGGAACACAAATCCATCATTAAACACGAACTTGTTCCAAGTTCTACCACCTCTACAATTCTGCAACACATCTTTAAATTCAGCATCATGCACATATTGTTCCTTAATAGTTTCCAATCCAAATATTTTGAAGTCAAGTTGAGATAACAAAGCATAACGGCGCGACAAAGCATCAGCAATAATATTATCTTTACCCTTTTTGTGTTTGATAACATAAGGAAAAGACTCAATAAATTCAACCCACTTTGCATGACGACGATTCAACTTAGCTTGACTACGAATATGCTTCAAAGATTCATGATCGGAATGAATAACAAATTCCTTAGGCCATAGATAATGTTGCCAAGTTTCTAATGTCCGAACCAACGCAAATAATTCTTTATCATAAGTAGAATAGTTCAGACTAGCCCCACTCAATTTCTCACTAAAATATGCAACAGATTTTCCCTCTTGTAATAACACCCCTCCCAAACCAATTCCACTAGCATCACATTCAAGCTCAAAAGTCTTAGTAAAATCAGGAAGTTGGAGTAAGGGAGCATGTGTTAGCTTATCTTTCAATATGACGAAGGCCTGTTGTTGTGCATCGCCCCAAACAAAGGGCACATCCTTCTTGGTAAGCTCATTCAGCGGCGCGGCAATTGATCCAAAGTCTTTGACAAAGCGCGTATAAAAACCAGCGAGGCCAAGAAAACTCCTCACTTGTGTGACTGTCTTGGGCTGCGGCCAATTCTCAATAGCTTCAATCTTGGCTGGATCCACTTCAATACCTTGTGATGTAACAACATAGCCAAGAAACGCAACTCGATTGGTGCAAAAGGTGCACTTCTCAAGGTTACCAAACAAACGTGCATCACGTAAAGCATTGAAAACAACACGTAAATGGTCCAAATGATCCTCTAAATATTTGCTATAAATCAGAATATCATCAAAGTGGACTACCACAAAACGTCCAATGGAAGAACGTAAAACTTCGTTCATTAATCTCATGAAAGTGCTAGGTGAATTAGTTAAATCAAACGGCATTACTAACCACTCATATAAACCGAACTTAGTTTTAAATGATGTTTTCCATTCATCTCCTAATTTCATACGAATCTGGTGGTAACCACTACGCAAATCATCTTTAGAAAAAATGGTAGAGCCACTCAATTCATCAAGCATGTCATCTAAACGTGGAATAGGATGACGATATCGAATAGTAATATTATTGATAGCTCTACAATAAGTACACATGCGCGAAGAACCATCTTTCTTAGGTACCAAAATAATAGGAACAGCACAGGGGCTAAGGGACTCACGAATATGATCTCTGTCGAGTAGTTCCTGAATTTGGCGTTGTATCTCCTTTGTCTCCTCTGGATTGGTTCTATATGGCGCGCGGTTGGGCAACGTGGCACCAGGAATTAGATCAATTTGGTGCTCAATTCCTCTAATAGGAGGTAGTCCTGGTGGCAGCTCAGCGGGAAAGACGTCCTCATATTCCTGAAAAAGGTTAGCAATAGCGGGTGGCAAAGAAGGAGGCATATCCTAAAATGAAAACAAAACCTCTTTGCAGACATTTGCATAACATTGAGTATTGTTTACATCTAGTTCAGCAATATCAATTTTATTTGCAAGCATACATGGACTCTTCAAACGAATTTCAGTAGCATGTGTAGAATCAGATTTAGTGTTCTTTGGTGGTATAAAATCTGTAGCAACAATCTGATTCTCACTTTTATTTTTCTCCTCAGTTTTAGCTCTACTAGCTCTAGGAAGATCATCTTTTAAAATCTGTTCGGGAGTCATAGGTTTTAGACCAATTTTCTTTCCATCATGCATAAGAGAATAGTGATTAGTTTTGCCATGATGAACAGATTCTCTATCAAATTGCCATGGTCTACCAAGTAACAAAGAACAAGCTTGCATAGGTACAACATCACAATCAACAAAATCAGAATATGTACCAATAGTAAAATGCACGCGTACCGTTCTTGTTACCTTGATCTTGCGAGAACTCTCAAACCATTGGATGTAATATGAATGTGGGCGTTGTCTTGTTGGAAGCGCAAGCTTCTCTACCATGTCAACACTGGCCAGATTATTACAACTCCCTCCATCAATGATGATCCGTATAGCTCTTTCCTTGACAACACCACGTGTTTGGAACAGGTTGTGGCGTTGATCTTGCTCAGATTTGCTCAATTGCACACTCAACACACGTTGTGTAATTAAGCTCTTGTATTGATCAGCAGCTTCAACTCCCATTACCTCTGTCTCTTCATCAGCATCAGAATTATCTCCATCTCGAGCAAAAATAAGGGCTAGTGTATCTTCATCGAAGTCACTCGCTGAATCGTATTGACCATCTTCTCGCACCATCATCACACGTTGTGTTGTGCACTGTCTCTCAATATGACCAAAACCCCAGCACTTGCGGTATTGTATATCCTTTGTCTTACCCGTGGAAGCCATAGAAGATGCACTACGAGCAGGAGCACTGGATGATGGTGGAGGAGCAGCTGGAAATTTTGTGGTGGCCTTGGATGTGGTAGTAGCTGGTGGCGAATCACGAGGAGGCGCTGATTGTCGGGATGCCCAAGTGGATGTGCGACCTGCAGAATTATTAGTCCTCCTCCATGGTGTTTGGCGATCCTGCACTTCACGTTCAGCTTTGCAAGCAAGATGAAACAAACGTGTGATTGAATTATATTCCTTATAATCTAATACGTGCTGAATGTCCTTGTTTAATCCACCAAAGAAACGTGCAAGCATTTATTCATTAGATTCAACAAGACCACACCGAACCATCCCCGTTTGCAATTCCTGATAATACTCTTCTACAGAATTTTTTCCTTGCTCTAAACGTGTCAGATTCTTTAGTAAATCATGTTGATAAGTGGGAGGTACAAAACGAACACGCATAGCAGTTTTTAAAGCAGTCCAAGTACTAGGAATAGTAGTAGGATTTAAACGACAATACTCAGACCACCAAAGGGAAGCAAATTTAGTAAATTCACATGTAGCAGCACTAACACGCATATTCTCAGGATATTTTAAGCATGCAAAACGTTGTTCTACTTCCATCTCCCATGTAAGATATGCATCAGGATTATATTTACCCTCAAAAGATGGAATATTTAATTTAAGCTTTGCAACATGATCATCATCACGTACCGGTGGTCGAGCGTTGCGGTAGTAATGTCGGGGACGGCCAGCAGAAACCTGTGGAGGTTGTTCAACCTCCTCGTCAAACAGATCATCGTTGTCGGGGTCGTAGTAGTACCCGTTGTAACACCCTCAGAATCGACCCTATGCGAGTTTTAGCGAAACCCGCCAAACCCGCATAGAAACGATTCAAAGGTGCCCACCAGGCACTTTCGTGCGGGTGGAAAACGAAGTAATAACATTACACAACAGTCCTCGATGGGACCCACAGAACAGATATATATATACAACACGACTCCATGAGTCAAGAACAGATATAATGTACAAGATCCAAATCACCTTGAAAATGATAGAGCGTCCGACTACGGACAAGATGCAAATGGGGCTAAGAGCCCTGAAGAATAACCAATGGCGTCCATAACCCTGCCCAGGCCAAGGTGGAAGGGTAACCCTGCTAACGACGTCGATCTCAAAACCTGCTTACACAAAAGGGGTGCCGACAAAGGGCAAAGGAAAAAGAGGAGCGTCAGTACTGAGGCCAGTACACGGCGAGGCTAGAATTCGGCGGTCCTCGCCTACATAGGTATGGTGGACTGAAGCGGCAGCGGCAGCATGCACTGAACACCCTATAGAGACTCGATACAGCTGGCGGCTATCAGAGAGGGGTAAGAAAGACCTAGCCGGGACCAACCTGATTCTAACACCAAGCAAACCCATCCTGGTTTTTCCCCCTCGAGACCAAACGAGGAAGTCAACCGAGGAACTCACACCGTTGGCAGTTTTATTTATTCGGTTATCGTTGCAGCAATTACTAGTCAAATATAGATAGCACGAGTCATCCTGATATAATAAGCAGTGGGCACTTTTAGTTAACCATTCCGTTGTAGTTGCGACACTTACTAGTCAAATACAATTAGCATGAGATATCCCAAAAACCCAGCAGTTGTTGGTACTTTTATTTAGCCATTCCGTTGTGGTGAAGCTGATTACTAGTCATATCGGATACAAGTCAATTTATAACAGTAAACTTTAGTTATAGTTGTCTATGATCGAGATATTGTGCTCCAAGTCGTCCATAACCGCGGACACGGCTTTCAGAAAGTTTTACCCGGCCGGGGTGCACCAATAGCAACACACACTCGATCAACCTCGGAAAAACCAAATCAAAACCCAACGAGGCCTTCACGACAAAGCAATCACAAGATTCAGAAATATTTCAGGGGGCCACCCCTTGGAGTACACCCGCAACGAAGCTAGCTGACTCCGAGACGGACCCGAGGTTTGGGTGGACGGCTGTGAACGACTGGGAACCCAAAACTGGGCTTGTCGACACCGCGAAAACATGTCCCGATCCTAAACAGTACAGTGTGCTCCTCGCAAAATCGTAAATAAAGCAGTAGCATGGCATAAGTACAGGATCGTAAATAAAACCTCAAACTAGTTTGTGGCCCCAAGAAATAAGACTGAATCAAGCTCTGGCTCAGGGGGTCCCATAATCCTCCCGGATGTGGATAGCGCGATAAATCAAGGAACAGGTATCAAGTACTCGGGGTCCTACGGGACACAAGTGGACGGTTAACAACCAAATAACATCTATTGCCCACCTGTGCCTCTGCTTACCTACTTCAATTTTTAGTTGTTAAACAGTAATTAAAGTGAACAATAAGTAAAGCCATGATCATCTCCAACATCAAACATGCGGCAATACTCCAACAACTGTGGTACTTGACGACACGCAACAGCACTTGAGCAAGCGACTACGACGCGGCAAGTCCAACTATCTACCAAACAACAGGTAATAGGATGTGTCCAAGGCAATATAAGGCTACAAGGGATATCACGGGTACGGAAACTAGAGCAACGCAACACAGATAGCAATAGATCAACAGGAGGGAATAAATACTATAAAAGTAAGATAGGTAGAAAGGGGGAGATGCTCGCCTGAAAACATTGCCGAAGGTTCAACCGAAGATCGGGTCGACACTCGCATCAACTCAACGGCCTTAACCGCGAAGAAGCAAAACACTATAATAAACACCGGATACAATATTTAATACTACGGCAAAAGATCGGGCATGATGCATGTATGATGCATGACATGGCAAAGATGCGATGCAATTAGGCAATATTAAGCGGAACCGGGGTCCCGACAATTAATTAATAGGTTCATATTGTTTAACTACCCCGCAATTTAAATGTTGTAATAACAGGGCAAGATGAGTTACCGGTTCGCTACGCAAATTTAAATGAGGCCAATATAAGAATAGATTGCCCGCATATGGGCCCCATATTTAATTTAGGTGAATCGGCATAAGGCCCCCAAACCACATGATATGAATGCGAGATGAACAATTTAATATGCAACAAGTTGTATTATATTATAAAATAGGGTTTCGGGAAGGGGTTCACACATTAGAGGGTCTCGACGAACTTGGGGTTCCGAGGTTCGGGGTTCGGTCTCAGGGTTCGGGGTTCGACGGAATCGGTCTTCGGATCTCAACATGGCCGGTCTTGGTGACGATCTTGTCCGATGGGGATCTTGGTTCAACGTCATCGCGGTCTTCGGGTCCGGGAGGTAGACCTTGGCGTCTGAGAGAAGTCCATGTCGTATCCGTGACGGTGATCTTGAGGGTCCATGTTCTCGGCGAGCTTGGCGTTCTCCAGGTTCGGGTCCAGGCGCCCGAGAGGACGTACTTGATGGTTCCGAGAAGGAGGTCCTGGCGCTTCGGATCGGTCTTCAGGGCACGCCATATTTGTCGCGAAGATCTTGTCACGGCTAGCAGCTACAGGGAACACGCGTGATGTGGACATCCCTACTATTGATACAACCGTTGTACCTACAGCAACACACATACAAGGACCCATCACAAGATCCCGTGCCAAACAACTTAACTATCAGGTACTTTCGTTTCTTGGAACTATTCCTTACATACATGAGAATATGATGCTGCCTAAATCAGATACATTTCTTACTCTTAGGAATGAAGGACCAAGCATGGATGAGAGGGACAAGCATTGGAGCATGGCCATGCATGGAGATGGCAGCAAGCATGTGATGATCCAAGTGAAGGCCACGCATGAAGATTTCCGAACTTTGAGGCCACCATAATGAAGAAAGAAGGCTTGGACGAAATATTCAAGATCAATACTTTACGAATTCGTCCATAGCATAATATGGTGCTGCGACACCTTTATTTTGGGCCAGGCCCATGTAATTTTCGCAGGATTTTAATTAGCCACTTTTTAGAGTCCGTATTTGAGGGGAAAAGGACTTTTAGGGTTGGATTCGGCCACCACTTCCTTGGCTGGCCGAAACCCCACCTTTTCGCCCTTAAATACACCCCATAGCCGAACCTCTAGACTCGGATTTTGTTTAGACATTAAGTTAGCCATAGTCGCAACTTCGCCAAGGCTCGAGCGTCGCAGAGGCCTCTTGTACTTCGCACCTATTCAGGATCCCACCTCTTTCAATAAAGCTTTCCTCTTAATCCGCAATATCTTGATTGCAATATTGGTTCTTACTTGTTCTCGATTTCAGGTAGGAATTAAGACCCTCGCTGGTCAGGCTGATCGTGTTCACGCAGGATCGGTAACCTCCAGGAGATTGGCCTAGCGATTGCATTGGCGCTCGTGCTCGCACGTGTAGTCGGATCGTCAAGCCCGAACTCCACCAAATCGATTATCGCCATCTCATCGAAAGATCGGACACCTTTGCCCTATCAAGTGGTATCAGATTTCAGGTTGCTCGGTGAGATTTTCCTGTTTTTCATAGATTAGATCTGTTTTTACCTATAACCCACGAAAAAGCCAAAAACACAGTTAGAGTTTAGATCCATCCTATAACCAATCTACGCCTCGCATTATCTTTTCAGTTTTTGCATTGTTGAATTTGTGTCTACATCGTCGCGTCGAGTTGCTGGTCTTAGTGTCTCGTCCCTTAGAGTTTCGAGTTCTAATCATACTAGTCACCGCCACCCTCGCCGATCACCGCCACCATATTCCGCCGCCATATACCCTGCCACCATAAACCCTAACACTCCGCCACCGCCTCCCTACCGCGACACGGATCCGATCACCTACCCTGCCGCGGCACGAGTCCGAGTTGAGTCCTTATTTCCTAGTTATTTCTTTTGACTTTCCTTCTTTGTTGTTTCCGTGTTCCGCTAAAGTCCGTGTCGAGCTAAGAGTCCGGTCGTAAGTCCAGAAGGAGAGCAAAAAAAAAAAAAAAAAAAAAAAAAAAAAAAAAAAAAAAAAAAGAGTCTGGAACCGCCTCCAAAAAAATTTTCTGGCTATACTGGTTTTCGGCTTTGGGGATCACTTTTCTCCATCGGCCGTTATAGCGATATTTTTTTGGCGCCTGCGCGCTTTCCGGAACAAAATAAAAAAATTTGGAAAAAATTTTTGGGGGCTAACCTCTTTTTAGACCCCGTAGATCAGTTCTAGACACTCGCCATCCTAGTAATTTTCTGCATCTCGGATCGCTTTTCAGGGTTCCATATCATCATACAGTGCTTGTTGTGTCGCGTCGTGACATCGTTGGTGATCTAGGCTCGCGTCTCTAGTACGGTCTAGCCTAGGACCAGCACAGTACCGTCGTTGAGCATTCTTTCAACTTTTGCATTGCTGTTTTGATAATTGCTAACCCCTTTGCTAAGCCTTCCCAGAGCTCCACAGATACTCTCCACGTGCGGTGTTTCGACTCCTGGTAATCGCTTGGTTCAATCTCTGGACCCACTGATCCTCGTGGTTGCACATCGCCTTTTCCTGCTGTTTGGTAAGAACTTGTAAGAGCTTCGTATATTGCTTGACGGATTACGCGTGACTTCCACCATATTCCTGTAGTATATACCTGTGATTTTAAGGACTAACCATGACAGATACTTCGCGAAACCCTGCCACCATGACGAACGAAGAGCTACATGCCCACTTCTCCGCGCTCCTGGTCAGTCGCGCTGAAGACGTGGATACGCGCCTAGGGGAGTTTGACACCAAGCTCACCAACGCCGTGGACAAGATCGATGGACTCGAGAAATCCTTCAGCGCCAAGCTTGACGTTCGGTTCAAGGAGCTTCTGAACCGATTGCCCGCACCCGCACCGGCACCCACACATGGCGCACGGCGCGTTCCGATCACGGGTCGGACTGCTGGTTCGGCTCCCGCCGCACCCCCGGCGGCTCCTGCTGCGACTGACGTTCCTCAGTCTTCCGCGGCTGCTGCTGCGACATTGGGGACAGACGACGGGTACTACTACGACCCCGACGACGACGATCTGTTTGACGAGGAGGTTGAACAACCTCCACAGGTACCTGCTGGTCGCCCCCGACATTACTACCGCAACGCTCGCCCACCGGTACGTAATGATGATGATCATGTTGCAAAGCTTAAATTAAATATTCCATCTTTTGAGGGTAAATATAATCCTGATGCATATCTTACATGGGAGATGGAAGTAGAACAACGTTTTGCATGCTTAAAATATCCTGAGAATATGCGTGTTAGTGCTGCTACATGTGAATTTACTAAATTTGCTTCCCTTTGGTGGTCTGAGTATTGTCGTTTAAATCCTACTACTATTCCTAGTACTTGGACTGCTTTAAAAACTGCTATGCGTGTACGTTTTGTACCTCCCACTTATCAACGTGATTTACTAAAGAATCTGACACGCTTAGAGCAAGGGAAAAATTCTGTAGAAGAGTATTATCAGGAATTGCAAACGGGGATGGTTAGGTGTGGTCTTGTTGAATCTAATGAACAAATGCTTGCACGTTTCTTTGGTGGATTAAACAAGGACATTCAGCACATATTAGATTATAAGGAATATAATTCTATCACTCGTTTGTTTCATCTTGCTTGCAAAGCTGAACGTGAAGTGCAGGATCGCCAAACACCATGGAGGAGGACTAATAATTCTGCAGGTCGCACATCCACTTGGACATCCCGACAATCAGCGCCTCCTCGTGATTCGCCTCCAGCTACTACTACATCCAAGGCCACCACAAGATTTCCAGCTGCTCCTCCACCATCATCCAATGCTCCTGCTCGTAGTGCATCTTCTATGGCTTCCACGGGTAAGACAAAGGATATACAATGCCGCAAGTGCTGGGGTTTTGGTCATATTGAGAGACAGTGCACAACACAACGTGTGATGATGGTGCGAGAAGATGGTGAATACGATTCAGCGAGTGACTTCGATGAAGATACACTAGCCCTTATTTCTGCTCGAGATGGAGACAATTCTGATGATGATGAAGAGCCACAGGTAATGGGAGCTGAAGCTGCTGATCAATACAAGAGTTTAATTACACAACGTGTGTTGAGTGTGCAATTGAGCAAATCTGAGCAAGATCAACGCCACAACCTGTTCCAAACACGTGGTGTTGTCAAGGAACGAGCTATACGGATCATCATTGATGGAGGGAGTTGTAATAATCTGGCCAGTGTTGACATGGTAGAGAAGCTTGCGCTTCCAACAAGACAACGCCCACATTCATACTACATCCAATGGTTTGAGAGTTCTCGCAAGATCAAGGTAACAAGAACGGTACGCGTGCATTTTACTATTGGTACATATTCTGATTTTGTTGATTGTGATGTTGTACCTATGCAAGCTTGTTCTTTATTACTTGGTAGACCATGGCAATTTGATAGAGAATCTGTTCATAATGGCAAAACTAATCACTATTCTTTTATACATGATGGAAAGAAAATTGGTTTAAAACCTATGACTCCCGAACAGATTTTAAAAGATGATCTTGCTAGAGCTAGTAGAGCTAAAACCGAGGAGAAAAATAAAAGTGAGAATCAGATTGTTGCTGCAGATTTTATACCACCAAAGAACACTAAATCTGATTCTACACATGCTACTGAAATTCGTTTGAAGAGTCCATGTATGCTTGCAAATAAAATTGATATTGCTGAACTAGATGTAACCAATACTCAATGTTATGCAATTGTCTGCAAAGAGGTTTTGTTTTCATTTGAGGATATGCCTCCTTCTTTGCCACCCGCTGTTGCTAACCTTTTGCAGGAATATGAGGACGTCTTTCCCGCTGAGTTGCCACCAGGACTACCTCCTATTAGAGGAATTGAGCATCAAATTGATCTAATTCCTGGTGCCACGTTGCCCAACCGCGCGCCATATAGAACCAATCCAGAGGAGACAAAGGAGATACAACGCCAAATTCAGGAACTACTCGACAGAGATCATATTCGTGAGTCCCTTAGCCCTTGTGCTGTTCCTATTATTTTGGTACCTAAGAAAGATGGTTCTTCGCGCATGTGTACTGATTGTAGAGCTATCAATAATATTACTATTCGATATCGTCATCCTATTCCACGTTTAGATGACATGCTTGATGAATTGAGTGGCTCTACCATGTTTTCTAAAGTTGATTTGCGTAGTGGTTACCACCAGATTCGTATGAAATTAGGAGATGAATGGAAAACAGCATTTAAAACTAAGTTCGGTTTATATGAGTGGTTAGTAATGCCTTTTGGTTTAACTAATGCACCTAGCACTTTCATGAGATTAATGAACGAAGTTTTACGTGCTTTCATTGGACGTTTTGTGGTAGTCTACTTTGATGATATTCTGATTTATAGCAAATCTTTAGAGGAACATTTGGACCATTTACGTGCTGTTTTCAATGCTTTACGTGATGCACGTTTGTTTGGTAACCTTGAGAAGTGCACCTTTTGCACCAATCGAGTTGCGTTTCTTGGCTATGTTGTTACATCACAGGGTATTGAAGTGGATCCAGCCAAGATTGAAGCTATTGAGAATTGGCCGCAGCCCAAGACGGTCACACAAGTGAGGAGTTTTCTTGGCCTCGCTGGTTTTTATAGGCGCTTTGTTAAAGACTTTGGATCAATTGCCGCGCCGCTGAATGAGCTTACCAAGAAGGATGTGCCCTTTGTTTGGGGCGATGCACAACAACAGGCCTTCGTCATATTGAAAGATAAGCTAACACATGCTCCCTTACTCCAACTTCCTGATTTTACTAAGACTTTTGAGCTTGAATGTGATGCTAGTGGAATTGGTTTGGGAGGGGTGTTATTACAAGAGGGAAAACCTGTTGCATATTTTAGTGAGAAATTGAGTGGGGCTAGTCTGAACTATTCTACTTATGATAAAGAATTATATGCGTTGGTTCGGACATTAGAAACTTGGCAACATTATCTATGGCCCAAGGAATTTGTTATTCATTCTGATCATGAATCTTTGAAGCATATTCGTAGTCAAGCTAAGTTGAATCGTCGTCATGCAAAGTGGGTTGAATTTATTGAGTCTTTTCCTTATGTTATCAAACACAAAAAGGGTAAAGATAATATTATTGCTGATGCTTTGTCACGCCGTTATGCTTTGTTATCTCAACTTGACTTCAAAATATTTGGATTGGAAACTATTAAGGAACAATATGTGCATGATGCTGAATTTAAAGATGTGTTGCAGAATTGTAGAGATGGTAGAACTTGGAACAAGTTCGTCTTCAATGATGGATTTGTGTTCCGTGCTAACAAACTATGCATTCCAGATAGTTCTGTTCGTCTTTTGTTGTTACAGGAGGCGCATGGAGGAGGATTGATGGGACACTTTGGTGTCAAGAAGACGGAGGATGTTCTTGCTGCACACTTCTTTTGGCCACGTATGCGTCGAGATGTTGAGAGATTTGTGGCACGCTGCACTACTTGTCAAAAAGCTAAGTCTCGCCTTAATCCACATGGTTTATATATGCCTCTTCCTGTTCCTAGTGTTCCTTGGGAGGATATTTCTATGGACTTTGTTTTGGGATTGCCACGAACACAGAAGGGGAGGGATAGTATTTTTGTTGTTGTGGATCGGTTTTCTAAGATGGCACACTTTATTCCTTGTCATAAAACGGATGATGCTGCGCATATTGCTGATTTGTTCTTTCGTGAAATTGTTCGTTTGCATGGTGTGCCAAATACTATTGTCTCTGATCGTGATACTAAATTTCTTAGCCACTTTTGGAGATGTTTATGGGCTAAGTTGGGGACTAAATTGCTGTTTAGTACTACATGTCATCCCCAAACTGATGGTCAAACTGAAGTAGTAAATAGAACTTTGTCTACTATGTTACGGGCTGTTTTAAAGAAGAACTTAAAATTGTGGGAAGAGTGTTTACCTCATATAGAATTTGCTTATAATCGTTCATTGCATTCTACCACAAAGATGTGCCCATTTGAGATTGTGTATGGTTTTGTTCCTCGTGCACCTATTGATTTATTGCCGTTACCTTCTTCGGTGCAACATAATTTGGATGCTACACAACGCGCTGAAATGATATTAACCTTGCATAAGACTACTAAAGATAACATTGAACACATGAATGCTAAGTATAAACTTGCTGGGGATAAAGGGAGAAAGCATGTTGTGTTTGATGTTGGCGATCTTGTTTGGTTACATTTGCGTAAAGATCGTTTTCCTGATTTACGCAAGTCTAAGTTAATGCCACGTGCTGCTGGTCCCTTTAAGGTGTTAGAGAGAATCAATGATAATGCATATAAACTTGAGTTGCCTGCAGACTTTGGTACGGTTAGTCCTACATTTAACATTGCAGATTTGAAACCTTACTTTGGTGAGGAAGATGAGATTGCGTCGAGGACGACTTCAATTCAAGAAGGGGAGCATGATGTGGACATCCCTACTATTGATACAACCGTTGTACCTACAGCAACACACATACAAGGACCCATCACAAGATCCCGTGCCAAACAACTTAACTATCAGGTACTTTCGTTTCTTGGAACTATTCCTTACATACATGAGAATATGATGCTGCCTAAATCAGATACATTTCTTACTCTTAGGAATGAAGGACCAAGCATGGATGAGAGGGACAAGCATTGGAGCATGGCCATGCATGGAGATGGCAGCAAGCATGTGATGATCCAAGTGAAGGCCACGCATGAAGATTTCCGAACTTTGAGGCCACCATAATGAAGAAAGAAGGCTTGGACGAAATATTCAAGATCAATACTTTACGAATTCGTCCATAGCATAATATGGTGCTGCGACACCTTTATTTTGGGCCAGGCCCATGTAATTTTCGCAGGATTTTAATTAGCCACTTTTTAGAGTCCGTATTTGAGGGGAAAAGGACTTTTAGGGTTGGATTCGGCCACCACTTCCTTGGCTGGCCGAAACCCCACCTTTTCGCCCTTAAATACACCCCATAGCCGAACCTCTAGACTCGGATTTTGTTTAGACATTAAGTTAGCCATAGTCGCAACTTCGCCAAGGCTCGAGCGTCGCAGAGGCCTCTTGTACTTCGCACCTATTCAGGATCCCACCTCTTTCAATAAAGCTTTCCTCTTAATCCGCAATATCTTGATTGCAATATTGGTTCTTACTTGTTCTCGATTTCAGGTAGGAATTAAGACCCTCGCTGGTCAGGCTGATCGTGTTCACGCAGGATCGGTAACCTCCAGGAGATTGGCCTAGCGATTGCATTGGCGCTCGTGCTCGCACGTGTAGTCGGATCGTCAAGCCCGAACTCCACCAAATCGATTATCGCCATCTCATCGAAAGATCGGACACCTTTGCCCTATCAACGCGGGAGCATCTCAACCGGCTCTTGAACATCATCACAGAAGCATGTGGCCGAGGCAGCGCCGATGCGTGCTTGGGTCAGATGAGGCCTAGAGGAAAAAGGCCGATCGAGCGCTGGCGTTGAACAGCAGAGGGGCGACAGCAGAGGGGGTCGCGCGTCCCTGGCGGCGACGTGCAGGGCCGACCCGCGGTGGTCGCTGGCGGTGGAGGAAAAACTCGGCGAGGCCGGCGAGGAACTTGGCGGTGAGGTCGATGGTGGCCACGGGCGCGCTCGAGGATGCGGGGGATGACGGCAGTGATGGCAGCCGGGAAGTTCGCGGGGAGGAGGAGGCCCGACGGCCGGCGAGGTCGAGCAGGGCGCGGTGGCGGGGTGGAGGCGAGGAGAGGCGGGAGACGCCGGCCGGGGCGGCTCACGGACGCTGCGGAGGGGAGGAGGGCGGCGGCGATGCGGTGGAGGCCGGGGAGGATGCGGAGGCGGGGCTCGGACCCAGGGCGGCGGCGGCGAGCTGAGCTCGACGGGGAGGCGCCGGAGGAGGAGAGGAGAGGCGGCGCGGGGGGGGCTGGAGCGGTGGAGGCGGGGCGGGCCCGGTGGCGCAGCGGACGGAGGAGGAGGGTGGCGCCGCTCGGGGCACGCAGACGACGGCGAGGGCGGCGGCCCGAGAGGCGGCCCGGCGGCGGCGACCCGCGGCGGTTGGAGCAGAGGCGGGGAGGGCGCGCCGG
This sequence comes from Avena atlantica, assembly GCA_910589765.1. Classification (NCBI taxonomy): domain Eukaryota; kingdom Viridiplantae; phylum Streptophyta; class Magnoliopsida; order Poales; family Poaceae; genus Avena; species Avena atlantica. Next base: position 260,494,215 of record OU342735.1, on the reverse strand, counting down.
CGGCGGGACGGGCGCCTGAGGGGGAGGCGGGGCGAGCGGAGGCGAGCGGGCCGGAGGCGGCGGAGCGAGGAGGAACGAGGGAAGCCAGCGAGCGGCGGCCGGAGGGAAGGGAGAAGGAGAGAGGCGCGGGGGTGAGGGAGGTCGTCGTCGGCCGGCGAGGAGAGGACGGGGGAAGGGTGCGGGGGCGGGGCCGTCGGTGGGGAAAAGGAGGGAGAGGTGGGAGGAGGAGAGAACCAGGGGAGCGCGGGGTGAGAGGAGGGAGACGCGGGGTCTGCGGGGGGAAGTGGGGACGGGCGTGGGGCCGGGGACAGCGACAGGTGGGGGTGGGCCCAGAGTGGAGGGAGTGGGGAGAGGGTGTGGAGGCTGCGGGCCGCGCGGGTGGGACCCAGGAGCGGTGGGGAGAGAGAGAGAGAGAAAGGAGTGGGGGGTGAGATGGCAGCGGTTTGGGGTGGGGCCAGCCTGTAAGGGAGAGGGGTAGGAGGGGGCTGTGTGAGAAAGAGAGAGAGGGGGGAAAAGTCTAGGATTGATGAGGTGGCGGGGTGGGTAGGAAATTGGGGGAGGGGTGAGGTGGCGAGCTGTGAGAGGTGGGTAGGATAGATTTGGGTGGGGATAGGTTTAGGGTTTGGGGCTTTGTGTTAGTTTGTAAATATTTACGGTGTTGTTTTTGTTTCAAATCTTTTTAGCAAATAACTTGTAGGCAAATAATTTGACAGGTAATTATAAGACTTATTTTGAAATAAGAGAAGGGCATTTTTAGAAAACCAGAATAGGCTTATTGGAAATAGTTTCAGACAAACAAATGCATGATGATGATGATGCAATGCACACAAACAACGTGATTTTCTAGTAGTGGTTTTGCGGGATGCCACAATTCGACACCACTAACAATGGATCTCGCCCTCGAGATCCGCCTCATGGTACCGGAAAGAAGGTCGACGATCTGATCCTTCGCGCTTCGTGTAGATCCTCGCGACACCACTAACAAGAGGTCGTTGTCCGTGATCGTCGAGGGAAACACTCCGGAAAAAAGGTCGAAGGTAGAGGTATCAACAAATAAAGCCACCCCTAACTTCCGTGGACGGAGTAAAATTGCTGGATCCACTGATTCGGTGTACAAGAGCGAATGATAAGAGTAGTCGGATGGTGATCAGTCCATCGCGCACCCAAACCATTACTCTGCACACGAATAGGCGGATTATGCAACCAACTCTCGGAATCAGACTGAAGATCTCGACAAGCGAGGTTCGGAAACAAAGGAGTGATGCAGACTCTGCATCGGATCTGGCGTAGATGATGTCGTCGTGCCGGAAAACACCGGAAGGCACAAACAAGGAACAAAGAATGGTACCGCAGTAGACGGATTCCTCAGGCAGCATGAACACCGGATGGTAGAGCACCGTTATCAGAGGAGGAAGCGAAACCCTGAAGGTACGACGGAAACCCAACCACGAGAATTCCTGGACTCGAAGAAAGAGAAGAGAGCGGATTCAAAACGCGTAGAGATGAGAGGGGAGCAGCAGAGGGGTAAGGAGTAAAATCAGACCTAATCAGAACTATTCAACCGATTTTGCAAAAATAGTTTTGACACTCTACGACGTCCGTTAGCTAGGTTATCCTACAGGCTGGACTTGTGGGGTATCGCAACTGCTGAGCTCTAATACCACTCTGTAACACCCTCAGAATCGACCCTATGCGAGTTTTAGCGAAACCCGCCAAACCCGCATAGAAACGATTCAAAGGTGCCCACAAGGCACTTTCGTGCGGGTGGAAAACGAAGTAATAACATTACACAACAGTCCTCGATGGGACCCACAGAATAGATATATATACAACACGACTCCATGAGTCAAGAATACAGATATAATGTACAAGATCCAAATCACCTTGAAAATGATAGAGCGTCCGACTACGGACAAGATGCAAATGGGGCTAAGAGCCCTGAAGAATAACCAATGGCGTCCATAACCCTGCCCAGGCCAAGCCGGAAGGGTAACCCTGCTAACGACGTCGATCTCAAAACCTGCTTACACAAAAGGGGTGCCGACAAAGGGCAAAGGAAAAAGAGGAGCGTCAGTACTGAGGCCAGTACACGGCGAGGCTAGAATTCGGCGGTCCTCGCCTACATAGGTATGGTGGACTGAAGCGGCAGCGTCAGCATGCACTGAACACCCTATAGAGACTCGATACAGCTGGCGGCTATCAGAGAGGGGTAAGAAAGACATAGCCGGGACCAACCAGATTCTAACACCAAGCAAACCCATCCTGGTATTTCCCCCTCGAGACCAAACGAGGAAGTCAACCGAGGAACTCACACTGTTGGCAGTTTTATTTATTCGGTTATCGTTGCAGCAATTACTAGTCAAATATAGATAGCACGAGTCATCCTGATATAATAAGCAGTGGGCACTTTTAGTTAACCATTCCGTTGTAGTTGCGACACTTACTAGTCAAATACAATTAGCATGAGATATCCCAAAAACCCAGCAATTGTTGGTACTTTTATTTAGCCATTCCGTTGTGGTGAAGCTGATTACTAGTCATATCGGATACAAGTCAATTTATAATAGTAAACTTTAGTTATAGTTGTCTATGATCGAGATACTGTGCTCCAAGTCGTCCATAACCGTGGACACGGCTTTGAGAAAGTTTTACCCGGCCGGGGTGCACCAATAGCAACACACACTCGATCAACCTCGGAAAAACCAAATCAAAACCCAACGAGGCCTTCACGACAAAGCAATCACAAGATTCAGAAATATTTCAGGGGGCCACCCCTTGGAGTACACCCGCAACGAAGCTAGCTGACTCCGAGACGGACCCGAGGTTTGGGTGGACGGCTGTGAACGACTGGGAACCCAAAACTGGGCTTGTCGACACCGCGAAAACATGTCCCGATCCTAAACAGTACAGTGTGCTCCTCGCAAAATCGTAAATAAAGCAGTAGCATGGCATAAGTACAGGATCGTAAATAAAACCTCAAACTAGTTTGTGGCCCCAAGAAATAAGACTGAATCAAGCTCTGGCTCAGGGGGGTCCCATAATCCTCCCGGATGTGGATAGCGCGATAAATCAAGGAACAGGTATCAAGTACTCGGGGTCCTACGGGACACAAGTGGATGGTTAACAACCAAATAACATCTATTGCCCACCTGTGCCTCTGCTTACCTACTTCAATTTTTAGTTGTTAAACAGTAATTAAAGTGAACGATAAGTAAAGCCATGATCATCTCCAACATCAAACATGCGGCAATACTCCAACAACTGTGGTACTTGACGACACGCAACAGCACTTGAGCAAGCGACTACGACGCGGCAAGTCCAACTATCTACCAAACAACAGGTAATAGGATGTGTCCAAGGCAATATAAGGCTACAAGGGATATCACGGGTACGGAAACTAGAGCAACGCAACACAGATAGCAATAGATCAACAGGAGGGAATAAATACTATAAAAGTAAGATAGGTAGAAAGGGGGAGATGCTCGCCTGAAAACATTGCCGAAGGTTCAACCGAAGATCGGGTCGACACTCGCATCAACTCAACGGCCTTAACCGCGAAGAAGCAAAACACTAGAATAAACACCGGATACAATATTTAATACTACGGCAAAAGATCGGGCATGATGCATGTATGATGCATGACATGGCAAAGATGCGATGCAATTAGGCAATATTAAGCGGAACCGGGGTCCCGACAATTAATTAATAGGTTCATATTGTTTAACTACCCCGCAATTTAAATGTTGTAATAACAGGGCAAGATGAGTTACCGGTTCGCTACGCAAATTTAAATGAGGCCAATATAAGAATAGATTGCCCGCATATGGGCCCCATATTTAATTTAGGTGAATCGGCATAAGGCCCCCAAACCACATGATATGAATGCGAGATGAACAATTTAATATGCAACAAGTTGTATTATATTATAAAATAGGGTTTCGGGAAGGGGTTCACACATTAGAGGGTCTCGACGAACTTGGGGTTCCGAGGTTTGGGGTTCGGTCTCAGGGTTCGGGGTTCGACGGAATCGGTCTTCGGATCTCAACATGGCCGGTCTTGGTGACGATCTTGTCCGATGGGGATCTTGGTTCAACGTCATCGCGGTCTTCGGGTCCGGGAGGTAGACCTTGGTGTCCGAGAGAAGTCCATGTCGTATCCGTGACGGTGATCTTGAGGGTCCATGTTCTCGGCGAGCTTGGCGTTCTCCAGGTTCGGGTCCAGGCGCCCGAGAGGACGTACTTGATGGTTCCGAGAAGGAGGTCCTGGCGCTTCGGATCGGTCTTCAGGGCACGCCATATTTGTCGCGAAGATCTTGTCACGGCTAGCAGCTACAGGGAACACGCGGGAGCATCTCAGCCGGCTCTTGAACATCATCACAGAAGCATGTGGCCGAGGAAGCGCCGATGCAGGCTTGGGTCAGATGAGGCCTAGAGGAAAAAGGCCGATTGAGCGCTGGCGTTGAACGGCAGAGGGGCGACAGCAGAGGGGGTCGCGCGTCCCTGGCGGCGACGTGCAGGGCCGACCCGCGGTGGTCGCTGGCGGTGGAGGAAAAACTCGGTGAGGCCGGCGAGGAGCTTGGCGGTGAGGTCGACGGTGGCCACGGGCGCGCTCGAGGATGCGGGGGACGACGGCAGTGATGGCGGCCGGGAAGTTCGCGGGAAGGAGGAGGCCCGACGGCCGGCGAGGTCGAGCAGGGCGCGGTGGCGGGGTGGAGGCGAGGAGAGGTGGGAGACGCCGGCCGGGGCGGCTCACGGACGCTGCGGAGGGGAGGAGGGCGGCGGCGATGCGGTGGAGGCCGGGGAGGATGCGGAGGCGGGGCTCGGACCCAGGGCGGCGGCGGCGAGCTGAGCTCGACGGGGAGGCGCCGGAGGAGGAGAGGAGAGGAGGCGCGGGGGGGACTAGAGCGGTGGAGGCGGGGCGGGCCCGGTGGCGCAGCGGACGGAGGAGGAGGGTGGCGCCGCTCGGGGCACGCAGACGACGGCGAGGGCGGCGGCCCGAGAGGCGGCCCGGCGGCGGCGACCCGCGGCGGTTGGAGCAGAGGCGGGGAGGGCGCGCCGGCGGCGGGACGGGCACCTGAGGGGGAGGCGGGGCGAGCGGAGGCGAGCGGGCCGGAGGCGGCGGAGCGAGGAGGAACGAGGGAAGCCGGCGAGCGGCGGCCGGAGGGAAGGGAGAAGGAGAGAGGCGCGGGGGTGAGGGAGGTCGTCGTCGGCCGGCGAGGAGAGGACGGGGGAAGGGTGCGGGGGCGGGGCCGTCGGTGGGGAAAAGGAGGGAGAGGTGGGAGGAGGAGAGAACCAGGGGAGCGCGGGGTGAGAGGAGGGAGACGCGGGGTCTGCGGGGGGAAGTGGGGACGGGCGTGGGGCCGGGGACAGCGACAGGTGGGGGTGGGCCCGGAGTGGAGGGAGTGGGGAGAGGGTGTGGAGGCTGCGGGCCACGCGGGTGGGACCCAGGAGCGGTGGGGAGAGAGAGAGAAAGGAGTGGGGGTGAGATGGCAGCGGTTTGGGGTGGGGCCAGCCTATAAGGGAGAGGGGTAGGAGGGGGCTGTGTGAGAAAGAGAGAGAGGGGGGAAAGTCTAGGATTGATGAGGTGGCGGGGTGGGTAGGAAATTGGGGGAGGGGTGAGGTGGCGAGCTGTGAGAGGTGGGTAGGATAGATTTGGGTGGGAATAGGTTTAGGGTTTGGGGCTTTGTGTTAGTTTGTAAATATTTACGGTGTTGTTTTTGTTTCAAATCTTTTTAGCAAATAACTTGTAGGCAAATAATTTGACAGGTAATTATAAGACTTATTTTGAAATAAGAGAAGGGCATTTTTAGAAAACCAGAATAGGCTTATTGGAATTAGTTTCAGACAAACAAATGCATGATGATGACGATGCAATGCACACAAACAACGCGATTTTCTAGTAGTGGTTTTGCGGGATGCCACACCCGTCGTCCGTCCCCAATGTCGCAGCAGCAGCCGCGGCGGAAGTCTGAGGTGCGTCAGCCGCAGCGGTAGCCGCCGGGGGTGCGACGGCAGCCGAACCAGCAGTCCGACCCATGATCGGAATGCGCCGTGCGCCATGTGTGGGTACGGGTGCGGGTGCGGGCAATCGGTTCAAAAGCTCCTTGAACCGAACGTCAATCTTGGCGTTGAAGGATTTCTCGAGTCCATCGATCTTGTCCACGGCGTTGGTGAGCTTGGTGTCAAACTAACCGAGGCGCGTATCCACGTCTTCATCGCGACTGGCCAAGAGCGCGGAGAAGTGGGCATGTAGTTCTTCGTTCGTCATTGTGGCAGGGTTCCGCGAAGTATCTGTCATTGTTAGTCCTTAAAAAGCACATGTATATAGTACGGAAATATGGTGGAAGTCACGCGTAATCCGTCAAGAATATACGAAGCTCTTACAAGTTCTTACCAAACAGCAGGAAAAGGCGATGTGCAACCGCGAGGATCAGTGGGTCCAGAGATTGAACCAAGCGATTACCAGGAGTCGAGACACCGCACGTGGAGGATTTTGTGGAGCTCTGGGAAGGCTTACCAAGGGGGGTTAGCAATTATCAAAACAACAATGCAAAAGTTGAAAGAATTCTCAACGACGGTACTGTGCTGGTCCTTGGCTAGACCGTACTAGAGACGCGAGCCTAGATCACCAACGATGTCACGACGCGACACAACAAGCAATGTATGATGATATGGCACCCTGAAAAGCGAACCGAGATGCAGAAAATCACTATGATGGCGAGTGTCTAGAACTGATCTATGGGATCTAAAAATAGGTTAGCCCCAAAAAAAATTTCAAAATTTTTTATTTTGCTCCGGAAAGCGCGCCGGCGCCAAAAAAATATCGCAATAACGGCCGATGGAGAAAAGTGATCCCCGGGGTCGAAAACTAGTATAGCCAGATTTTTTTTTTGCTCTCCTTCTGGACTTACGACCGGACTCAGAGCTTGACACGGACTTTATCTTAACACGGAAACAACAAAGAAGGAGAGTAAAAAGAAATAACTAGGAAACAATAACTCTACTTGGACTCGTATCGCGGCAGGAAAACTGATCGGATCTGTGTCGCGGTAGGAAGGCGGTGGCGGAGTATTAGGGTTTATGGTGGCTCGGTATATGGCGGCGGAATATGGTGGCGGAATATGGTGGTTGTGATCGGCGAGTGTGGCGGTGACTACTATGATCAGAACTCGAAACTCTAAGGGACGAGACACTAAGACCAGCAACTCGACGCGACGATGTAGACACAAATTCAACAATGCAAAAACTGAAAAGATAATGCGAAGCGTAGATTGGTTATGGGATGGATCTAAACTCTAACTGTGTTTTTGGCTTTTTCATGGGTTATAGGTAAAAACAGATCTAATCTACGAAAAATAGTAAAATCTCACCGAGCAACCTGAAATCTGTTACCACTTGATAGGGCAAACGTGTCCGATCTTTCGATGAGATGATGATAATCGATTTGGTGGAGTTCGGGCTTGACGATCCGACTACACGTGCGAGCACGAGCGCCAATGCAATCGCTAGGCCAATCTCCTGGAGGTTACCGATCCTGCGGGAACACGATCAGCCTGACCAGCGAGGGTCTTAATTCCTACCTGAAATCGAGAACAAGTAAGAACCAATATTGCAATCAAGATATTGCGGATTAAGAGGAAAGCTTTATTGAAGAGGTGGGATCCTGAATATGTGCGAAGTACAAGAGGCCTCTGCGACGCTCGAGCCTTGGCGAAGTTGCGACTATGGATAACTTAATGTCTAAACAAAATCCGAGTGTAGGGTGATGGCTATGGGGAGTATTTAAGGGCGAAAAGGTGGGGTTTCGGCCAGCCATGGAAGTGGTGGCCGAATCCAACCCTAAAAGTCCTTTTCCCCTCAAATACGGACTCTAAAAAGTAGCTAATTAAAATCCTGCGAAAATTACATGGGCCTGGCCCAAAATAAAGGTGTCGCAGCACCATATTAAGCTATCGACGAATTCGTAAAGTATTGATCTTGAATATTTCGTCCAAGCCTTCTTTCTTCATTATGGTGGCCTCAAAGTTCTGAAATCTTCATTCGTGGCCTTTTCTTGGATCATCACATGCTTGTTGCCATATCCATGCATGGCCATGCTCCAATGCTTGTCCCTCTCATCCATGCTTGGTCCTCATTCCTAAGAGTAAGAAATACATCTGATTTAGGCAGCATCATATTCTCAAGTATGTGTGGAATAGTTCCAAGAAACGAAAGTACCTGATAGTTAAGTTGTTTGGCACGAGATCTTGTGATGGGTCCTTGTATGTGTGTTTCTATTGGTACAACGGTTGTATCAATAGAAGGGATGTCCACATCAATTTGCATAAGGGTTTTCTTTTCAAACAAAACAAGCTTTGCATTCTGAAGTTGTCACTCCAAATTTTGCTTCTTCAAGAGTCCCATGGTGGAGGACTTATCGGTCACTTTGGCCGTGACAAGACATATGACATGCTATCCACTCACTACTATTGACCAAAGATGAAGCGCGACGTGAAGCGCCACGTCCAACGATGCACTACTTGTGTCCAAGCTAAGTCCAAGTCTAACCCTTTTGGTCTTTATATGCCATTTCCTATTCATCATTCACCTTGGTCGGACATTAGCATGGACTTTGTGTTAGGATTGCCTAGATCTAAACATGGACATGATTCTATATTTGTGGTAGTGGATCGCTTTTCCAAAATGGCACACTTCATTCCGTGCCATAAGACCAATTATGCTTCACATGTAGCAAATTTGTTTTTCAGGGAAATAATTCGGCTACACGGTGTACCAAGAACAATCGTCTCCGACGGCGACGTCAAATTCATGAGCTACTTCTGGAAGACACACATGGCCAAGCTCGGCATCAAGCTCCTCTTCTCGTTCGCCTCACATCCTCAAACCGATGGACAAAATGAGGTCGTCAATCGAAGCCTTGGCACACTCCTCCGTGTGTTGATAAAGAAGAACCTTAAAGACTGGGAGGAATGTATTCCACACGCCGAGTTCACCTACAACCGCGCCAAACACTACACCACCATGAGGAGCCTGTTCATGTCGTTTATGGATTCGAGCCTCTCACCGCGCTCGATATCCTTCCCCTTCCTCTTCATGACTGCACCAATATGGACGTTGACAAGCGTGCCCAAACAATGAAAAAACTTCACGAAGACACAAGAGCTACGGTCGAGCAACAAGTACTTCGCCAAGCATCAAGGCTGAACAAGAACAAGAAGGAGCTAATGATAGGGCAAAGGTGTTCGATCTTTCGATGAGATGATGATAATCGATTTGGTGGAGTTCGGGCTTGACGATCCGACTACATGTGCGAGCACGAGCGCCAATGCAATCGCTAGGCCAATCTCCTGGAGGTTACCGATCCTGCGGGAACACGATCAGCCTGACCAGCGAGGGTCTTAATTCCTACCTGAAATCGAGAACAAGTAAGAACCAATATTGCAATCAAGATATTGTGGATTAAGAGGAAAGCTTTATTGAAAATTTGGGATCCTGAATAGGTGCAAAGTACAAGAGGCCTCTGCGACGCTCGAGCCTTGGCAAAATTGCGACTATGGCTAACTTAATGTCTAAACAAAATCCGAGTCTAGGGGGTCGGCTATGGGGAGTATTTAAGGGCGAAAAGGTGGGGTTTCGGCCAGCCATGGAAGTGGTGGCCGAATCCAACCATAAAAGTCCTTTTCCCCTCAAATACGGACTCTAAAAAGTGGCTAATTAAAATCCTGCGAAAATTACATGGGCCTGGCCCAAAATAAAGGTGTCGCGACACCATATTAAGCTATGGACGAATTCGTAAAGTATTGATCTTGAATATTTCGTCCAAGCCTTCTTTCTTCATTATGGAGGCCTCAAAGTTCTGAAATCTTCATCCGTGGCCTTCTCTTGGATCATCACATGCTTACTGCCATCTCCATGCATGGCCATGCTCCAATGCTTGTCCCTCTCATCCATGCTTGGTCCATCATTCCTAAGAGTAAGAAATACATCTGATTTAGGCAGCATCATATTCTCATGTATGTGAGGAATAGTTCCAAGAAACGAAAGTACCTGATAGTTAAGTTGTTTGGCACGAGATCTTGTGATGGGTCCTTGTATGTGTGTTGCTGTAGGTACAATGGTTGTATCAATAGTAGGGATGTCCACATCATGCTCCCCTTCTTGAATTTAAGTCGTCCTCGACGCAATCTCATCTTCCTCACCAAAGTAAGGCTTCAAATCTGCAATGTTAAACGTAGGACTAACCATACCAAAGTCTGCAGGCAACTCAAGTTTATATGCATTATCATTTATTTTCTCTAACACCTTAAAGGGACCAGCAGCACGTGGCATTAACTTAGACTTGCGTAAATCAGGAAAACGATCTTTACGTAAATGTAACCAAACGAGATCGCCAACATCAAACACAACATGCTTTCTCCCTTTATCCCCAGCAAGTTTATACTTAGCATTCATGTGTTCAATGTTATCTTTAGTAGTCTTATGCAAGTTTAATATCATTTCAGCGCGTTGTGTAGCATCCAAATTATGTTGCACCGAAGAAGGTAAAGGCAATAAATCAATAGGTGCACGAGGAAATAAACCATACACAATCTCAAATGGGCACATCTTTGTGGTAGAATGCAGCGAACGGTTATAAGCAAATTCTATATGAGGTAAACACTCTGCCCACAATTTTAAGTTCTTCTTTAAAACAGCCCGCAACATAGTAGACAAAGTTCTATTTACTACTTCAGTTTGACCATCAGTTTGGGGATGACATGTAGTACTAAAGAGCAATTTAGTCCCCAACTTAGCCCATAAACATCTCCAAAAGTGGCTAAGAAATTTAGTATCACGATCAGAGACAATAGTATTTGGCACACCATGCAAACGAACAATTTCACGAAAGAACAAATCAGCAATATGCGTAGCATCATCCGTTTTATGACAAGGAATAAAGTGTGCCATCTTAGAAAACCGATCCACAACAACAAAAATACTATCCCTCCCCTTCTGTGTTCGTGGCAATCCGAAAACAAAGTCCATAGAAATATCCTCCCAAGGAACACTAGGAACAGGAAGAGGCATATATAAACCATGTGGATTAAGGCGAGACTTAGCTTTTTGACAAGTAGTGCAGCGTGCCACAAATCTCTCAACATCTCGACGCATACGTGGCCAAAAGAAGTGTGCAGCAAGAACATCCTCCGTCTTCTTGACACCAAAGTGTCCCATCAATCCTCCTCCATGCGCCTCCTGTAACAACAAAAGACGAACAGAACTATCCGGAATGCATAGTTTGTTAGCACGGAACACAAATCCATCATTGAAGACGAACTTGTTCCATGTTCTACCATCTCTACAATGCTGCAACACATCTTTAAATTCAGCATCATGCACATATTGTTCCTTAATAGTTTCTAATCCAAATATTTTGAAGTCAAGTTGAGATAACAAAGTATAACGGCGCGACAAAGCATCAGCAATAATATTATCTTTACCCTTTTTGTGTTTCATAACATAAGGAAAATACTCAATAAATTCAACCCACTTTGCATGACGACGATTCAACTTAGCTTGACTACGAATATGCTGCAAAGATTCATGATCAGAATGTATAACAAATTCTTTAGGCCATAGATAATGCTGCCAAGTTTCTAATGTCCAAACCAACGCATATAATTCTTTATCATAAGTAGAATAGTTCAGACTAGCCCCACTCAATTTCTCACTAAAATATGCAACAGGTTTTCCCTCTTGTAATAACACCCCTCCCAAACCAATTCCACTAGCATCACATTAAATCTCAAAAGTCTTAGTAAAATCGGGAAGTTGGAGTAAGGGAGCATGTGTTAGCTTATCTTTCAATATGACGAAGGCCTGTTGTTGTGCATCGCCCCAAACAAAGGGCACATCCTTCTTGGTAAGCTCATTCAGCGGTGCGGCAATTGATCCAAAGTCTTTGACAAAGCGCCTATAAAAACCAGCGAGGCCAAGAAAACTCCTCACTTGTGTGACCGTCTTGGGCTGCGGCCAATGCTCAATTGCTTCAATCTTGGCTGGATCCACTTCAATAGCCTGTGATGTAACAACATAGCCAAGAAACGAACTCGATTGGTGCAAAAGGTGCACTTCTCAAGGTTACCAAACAAACGTGCATCACGTAAAGCATTGGAAACAACACGTAAATGGTCCAAATGATCCTCTAAATATTTGCTATAAATCAGAATATCATCAAAGTGGACTACCACAAAACGTCCAATGAAAGAACGTAAAACTTCGTTCATTAATCTCATGAAAGTGCTAGGTGCATTAGTTAAATCAAACGGCATTACTAACCACTCATATAAACCGAACTTAGTTTTAAATGATGTTTTCCATTCATCTACTAATTTCATACGAATCTGGTGGTAACCACTACGCAAATCAACTTTAGAAAACATGGTAGAGCCACTCAATTCATCAAGCATGTCATCTAAACGTGGAATAGGATGACGATATCGAATAGTAATATTATTGATAGCTCTACAATAAGTACACATGCGCGAAGAACCATCTTTCTTAGGTACCAAAATAATAGGAACAGCACAGGGGCTAAGGGACTCACGAATATGATCTCTGTCGAGTAGTTCCTGAATTTGGCGTTGTATCTCCTTTGTCTCCTCTGGATTGGTTCTATATGGCGCGCGGTTAGGCAACGTGGTACCAGGAATTAGATCAATTTGGTGCTCAATTCCTCTAATAGGAGGTAGTCCTGGTGGCAGCTCAGCGGGAAAGACGTCCTCATATTCCTGCAAAAGGTTAGCAATAGCGGGTGGCAAAGTAGGAGGCATATCCTCAAATGAAAACAAAACCTCTTTGCAGAAAATTGCATAACATTGAGTATTGTTTACATCTAGTTCAACAATATCAATTTTATTTGCAAGGATACATGGACTCTTCAAACAAATTTCAGTAGCATGTGTAGAATCATATTTAGTGTTCTTTGGTGGTATAAAATCTGCAGCAATAATCTGATTCTCACTTTTATTTTTCTCCTCAGTTTTAGCTCTACTAGCTCTAGCAAGATCATCTTTTAAAATCTGTTCGGGAGTCATAGGTTTTAGACCAATTTTATTTCCATCATGCATAAGAGAATAGTGATTAGTTTTGCCATTATGAACAGATTCTCTATCAAATTGCCATGGTCTACCAAGTAACAAAGAACAAGCTTGCATAGGTACAACATCACAATCAACAAAATCAGAATATGTACCAATAGTAAAATGCACGCGTACCGTTCTTGTTACCTTGATCTTGCGAGAACTCTCAAACCATTGGATGTAATATGAATGTGGGCGTTGTCTTGTTGGAAGCGCAAGCTTCTCTACCATGTCAACCTGGCCAGATTATTACAACTCCCTCCATCAATGATGATCCGTATAGCTCTTTCCTTGACAACACCACGTGTTTGGAACAGGTTGTGGTGTTGATCTTGCTTAGGTATGCTCAATTGCACACTCAACACACGTTGTGTAATTAAGCTCTTGTATTGATCAGCAGCTTCAGCTCCCATTACCTCTGTCTCTTCATCAGCATCAGAATTGTCTCCATCTCGAGCAGAAATAATGGCTAGTGTATCTTCCTCAAAGTCACTCGCTGAATCGTATTGACCATCTTCTCGCACCATCATCACACGTTGTGTTGTGCACTGTCTCTCAATATGACCAAAACCCCAGCACTTGCGGCATTGTATATCCTTTGTCTTACCCGTGGAAGCCATAGAAGATGCACTACGAGCTGGAGCATTGGATGATGGTGGACGAGCAGCTGGAAATCTTGTGGCGGCCTTGGATGTGGTAGTAGCTAGTGGCAAATCACGAGGAGGCGCTGATTGTCGGGATGTCCAAGTGGATGTGCGACCTGCAGAATTATTAGTCCTCCTCCATGGTGTTTGGCGATCCTGCACTTCACGTTCAGCTTTGCAAGCAAGATGAAACAAACGAGTGATAGAATTATATTCCTTATAATCTAAGATGTGCTGAATGTCCTTGTTTAATCCACCAAAGAAACGTGCAAGCAGTTGTTCATTAGATTCAACAAGACCACACTGAACCATCCCCGTTTGCAATTCCTGATAATACTCTTCTACAGAATTTTTCCCTTGCTCTAAACATTGATAAGTAGGAGGTACAAAACGAACACGCATAGCAGTTTTTAAAGCAGCCAAGTACTAGGAATAGTAGTAGGATTTAAATGACAATACTCAGACCACCAAAGGGAAGCAAATTTAGTAAATTCACATGTAGCAGCACTAACATGCATATTGTCAGGATATTTTAAGCATGCAAAACGTTGTTCTACTTCCATCTCCCATGTAAGATATGCATCAGGATTATATTTACCCTCAAAAGATGGAATATTTAATTTAAGCTTTGCAACATGATCATCATCACGTACCGGTGGTCGAGCGTTGCGGTAGTAATGTCGGGGACGGCCAACAGGTACCGGTGGAGGTTGTTCAACCTCCTCGTCGAACAGATCGTCGTCGTCGGGGTCGTAGTAGTACCCGTCGTCTGTCCCCAATGTCGCAGCAGCAGCCGCGGCGGAAGTCTGAGGTGCGTCAGCCGCAGCGGTAGCCGCCGGGGGTGCAGCGGCAGCTGAACCAGCAGTCCGACCCGTGATCGGAATGCGCCGCGCGCCATGTGTGGGCGTGGGTGCGGGTGCGGGCAATCTGTTCAAACGCTCCTTGAACCGAACGTCAAGCTTGGCGTTGAAGGATTTCTCGAGTCCATCGATCTTGTCCACGGTGTTGGCGAGCTTGGTGTCAAACTCCCCTAGGCGTGTATCCACGTCTTCAGCACGACTGACCAAGAGCGCGGAGAAGTGGGCATGTAGTTCTTCGTTCGTCATTGTGGCAGGGTTCCGCGAAGTATCTGTCATGGTTAGTCCTTAAAAGCACAGGTATATACTACGGAAATATGGTGGGAGGCACGCGTAATCCGTCAAGCAATATACGAAGCTCTTACAAGTTCTTACCAAACAGCAGGAAAAGGCGATGTGCAACCACGAGGATCAGTGGGTCCAGAGATTGAATGATAGGGCAAAGGTGTCCGATCTTTTGATGAGATGGCGATAATCGATTTGGTGGAGTTCGGGCTTGACGATCCGACTACACGTGCGAGGACGAGCGCCAATGCAATCGCTAGGACAATCTCCTGGAGGTTACCGATCCTGCGTGAACACGATAAGCCTGACCAACGAGGGTCTTAATTCCTACCTGAAATCGAGAACAAGTAAGAACTAATATTGCAATCAAGATATTGCGGATTAAGAGGAAAGCTTTATTGAAAAAGGTGGGATCATGAATAGGTGCGAAGTACAAGAGGCCTCTGCGACGCTCGAGCCTTGGCGAAGTTGCTATGATAGCTAACTTAATGTCTAAACCAAATCCGAGTCTAGGGTGACGGCTATGGGGAGTATTTAAGGGCGAAAAGGTGGGGTTTCGGCCAGCCATGGAAGTGGTGGCCTGTCACATCCCAAGATTTTTCCAAATCTTGTAATGTGAAAAATAAATGAATTAAATAAAACCTTGTTGATTTTCAGGGTGAGAAGAAACTTTTTGAATCCATTTGGAAACTTTCAAAACCTACTTGGATCAAATAAAATCCTAAAGGGATTTAAAAAGTTAAATAAACAAGAAACTTCAAAATATTTAAAATTACTATTTTGGATCTTTTAATAAAAGATTTGGTTTTCAAAAGACAGATTTAAAAATAAAGGATTATTTATAAAGCCAAATTAAACTTTGGCCAATATTTTGAAATAAAATGTTTTGTTTTGATAAAAATAGTAAAGGTTTATTTAAATAAAATAATAAGGATTTAATATCCAATTTTATTTAAGTAAAGGTTTTTCCCATTTTAAATAAACACAAAAACTTATTTATTTATTTTTAATAAGTTTTCCAAGTATTTTATATTCTCAAATAAAACCTATTGAAGTGTTTTGGTTTTATTTTAGATTTCAAAATAAAGTTTTTAATAAAACAAATCCTATTTGATTTAATGACAAAGGCCCATTTTATTTAATTATCAATGGACCCTAAAATAAAATGTTATTTTGTTTTAAACAAGTATTTCAAGTATCTTATATTTTCAAATAAAACCTACTGATTTGGTTTTGAAAATACTTGGTTTTCGAATGGAGATTTTTTTATTAAATAAATCAAACCCTATTTGATTAAATAACTAAAGGTCCATTTTATTTAATTAATGAATGGATCCTAAAAGGAATAAAAATATTATTTTAGTTTGGGATTTGGTTTATGTTGCTAAACAGAACCAAAAACTCGTTACAAAGTTTGGTGGTTGTTTGAATTGGATTTGAATATTACTTGTTTGTTTGAATTTCAAAACAGAATTTGGAAATAGAAAAAGAAAAAGTTTCAGGAAGAAAAAAATAGAAGCCAGACTCAACCCAACCCAGAAGCCCAACTAGGCCCAGCAAACAGCCCACCTTTCCCTCCCCAAAGAAAACGCTTCGCACTCGTTTCCTGACCCGTGCAGTGAATGTCTGGTGGCCCCAAACCCTCTCTCTCCCCTCACTGCTAGGTAGGCTCCACAAACGCTGTCGTCGTTTCCACCCGCGCGACCTGTTCTTCCTCCCCTCGTCGGCGTTTCCTGCAGTGATTCCGCGGTCTTAATTCGTCTTAACGCGGCCACCATTACGCGCCTTGACCATGCACGTTAAAACGCCAGCGTCTTCTCCTCCTTTCCCCTCTTTCGCCACTCCCTCTCTGCCCCGAGGCTGCCTCAATTTGGCTTGGCACTCCCTCTGTTCCGACGACACTCCGGTGCCGATTCCGGCGACTCAACACCGCCCCGTGCCTCCCTGAGCACACTAGGAGACTCCCCACTCCCAGAAGCTTCTTCTCGTACCACCCATACGACCGCGGGCACCCCAGAGCAACGTCTGCAACAAGCTCTGAACGACGCCGCCGTCCGCTCCAACTCCGACGAGCCCCACAGGTAGTTTCCGGCCGCCCCTCTTCCTCTCGTTCACGCACACACCTACACCATGTCCTAGCGCGTCTAACCGTACCCTCGGTTTGCTTCCTTGCGATCTGTAGCACCCACCCCGACCCCGGCCAGGAGCAACTCTGGCGAGCGATTCAAGGCTACCCCGAGCGCCCCTTCGTCGGAGACGACCACGTTGAGCACCAGCATTCCACGGAGAATCTGGTGAGCAGTTTACCCACTCCTCTCGCTTCCTGTTCTCGCCGTTACGCCATAGCCAGAGCACCGCCGCCGCACGCCGCCGTCGTCGCGCCGCCAATTCTTGGCCAGGCATTAACAGCCGTCCGATCCAGATCCGAGGCACACGATTGAATGTCTTATCGAAAGGGTAAGATCTCTCCTGTGCCGCACGATACGCTTCAGATCCTACGGTCCACGTTGGCGATCCGGCCGAACCGGTATCATCCAACCAGAACGCGCCGCGTGGCCAGGTTTCATTTTAAAAACAGATTTGAATCTGTTATAGATTCAATTTTCAAACCTTTGTAACTTTTGATCCACACGTCCAAAAATTACAAACTTTATATCATTGGAATCAGTGGAACAAGCCCTAGCCAACCATGCCTTTTGTTTAGTGAAAAGCTTATGGAAAAATGGTTGTTTTTACAGAAACATTTGTATGCTTGTTAAGGATGTGAAAATTGTTTAAAAATGATTTTGGGGATAAAATCTTTGGCAAATGGTGTGATTTGAACCTACTAACATTAGGAAAAACTTTGTGGATTTAAAAATGAATTTGGTGAAACAAAAGAATGATTCTTTGATTTAAAACCATTTCTAGTCAAATAGAAATGTGGTTTATTTATTAAAAATGATTTTGAAGGAAAACCTTTGGAAAATGTTTTGTTTTAAACTCACTGACCCTAAACACCAAGTTTTGTGGTTTGAAAACATATTTGGTGAACCCTATAGGTTAATGCCTTAGTAAAAATATTTCTACACCACATAAAATGATACTTTGTTTTGAAAATGGTTTATGAAGTTAAACCTTTTGCAAATGACTTTGACACTTTATAAATTGACCAATAGGTGTTTTCAAATGTTTATGACCCATTAGGAACCACTTTTTCAAACAAAACAAATCTTGGCATGCTTGCATGCATCACTTTGACTTTGTCATTTTATGTGATTGTTTTACTTGATTGGTAGATTGAGTTTGTGCCTTGCTTGATTGATTTGTAGTGACTTGAAGAGTGTGATTGTTGCAAGGACAAGGATATATTCTACCAAAAAGGCAAGTGATGCTTCATACTTTGTCCCATTACTTTCACTATGCATTAGTGATTTTCTCTAAGTAAAACTTGCATGGATTTTGCTAAGTATAAACCTTGCTATAGTAAAACCTAGTAGATGAAACCTTAGTGGAAATCTTCCTAAGTTAAGATTCCTATTACTATCAAGCTCAGCCTAGCTAATAGAAAACATGGGTGGAATATATATTCACACTATGGAAAAATTCCTAAGTCTGAGGACTTGTGTTTTGTTTAATAAAACAACTAAGTTAATGAATCACCTGGGTGGAATGGTAATTGCTTGGTGGTTTTTGGTTGAGTGGTTCACAAGGCCCATGTTTATGGTTTACCTTGTGTATCTCACTTGTGGATGGCCACCCAGGAACAAAGAGATTTGAGATGTCAAATGTTGAGAAGCTTCAAGTGCAACCACTTGGCAATATGGGATCTGCCATGATCATATAGGTTGCAAGAACTTAGCCATATGGACAGTTGGTGGTAGTGTTTGATAGGTTGGAACGCGTCCATTTTGGTCTAAGGGATGGCTTATGAAAGATCTTGCCTTGGGAATCCAAGTCTTGTGGGGAAAGTGCACCACCTCTGCAGAGTGTAAAATCTAAGTACTTAGCCATGTCCCTGGTAAAGGACAATTTGAGCATCAAGACATGGAAGCAATCAAGAATCTCATCATTCAAATTTCTAAGTTAAAAACTTGTGGTTTGAATAAGGGTTGTTTGAAATCTTCAATCTTTGATTGAGAGATGCCTTGGTTAAAGGATCTTCAAATCTTTGATTGAGAAAAATGATTTTTGTCAAACAAAAACTTAGTATTTTCAAAATGTTAAGGAAAATCTATTTTGAGCAATGCAAGCCTCAAATCCACTTAGCCAAATGCATATAGATGATAGACTCCACTATACTACCATAGTATCACTTGCCAATACAATTCAAGTGTATTGACCCTTTGTGGCTGTAACTTGTATGTTGCAGGTTTGATTGATTTTAGTGAAGATTGATTGATTAGGATTACAAAGTCTACAACCAACATCTGCCTGTGGCACTTTGAAGATGAAGGACCCATGCTTATAGTTATTCCGCTGCAATGTAATGTAATAGCCAAATGAGCTATGTAAGATGTAATAAAAGTATGTTATTCTTGGTTATAAAGTTAATTATGACCTTTGTTTCTTGATATTACATCTTGACTGTGGATGCTAGCTATTGATCCAGGGACTAGCATTGTAAACACAGGGGACTCCACCTTATATTGTTGTAAGGTTGGGACTCTCCCTCTACAGATGGTATCAGAGCATTGTGTTGCCTGTAGGATTTGTAAACCTAGGATTGGACAAAAACCCTTAGAAAAATAGGAGTTATACTTGTTCCAAAAACTTATTTTCAAAAACACTTGTAAACTCTTTCCTCAACCATTTTGGTTACAACTCTACATCTCTTCAACTTCAACTTGATGGAAAAACCTACCCATGGCCAAGGACTAGACCATGTGCAAGGACTTCTTCAACACTTTCAACTCTACTGATTTCAACTTCTTCAACTCTAATGACTTCAACATCTTCAGCATATTCACCAAGGACTTCCAACTTGGATACCACTAAGGACTACAAGTGAGACAAGGAAATCTTGCTCAAGATATGGAGACTGAGGGAATGCAAAATAAGAAGGAGTTCACTTCACTTGAAGTCTTGTGACCAAGAATTTCTCCTAAGGAAATCATGATCTCAAGTAAGAAGAAGCAACCAAGAAGGATGGAAATATCACAAGTGAACCATATAGATGGACCACCATATTTTAGTTAAGACAAAACCACCAACTTATGTGGTGTAACAAAAATATTTTGGTGTCTAAGTATGTGCTTGAACTTTGTTGTTTGAGTGAAATGTTTGGTTTGTGATTGCATGCACATTGCTTGTGTGAATTGTGATGTGTGTGATTAGAATTGATTACTTAGAAATATCTTGCCTATTCTAATCTCCCTTCAACCCAAACAGATGGCTACTCCAAGAGACTCCAACATCAAGGTTGATGACACCAACACCAACCAAGAGGACAGCATGAAAGAGCTCATAGCAACCCAAAACCAGTTGAGCCAAGAGACAACTCAGCTTTTAGCCAACAACAATGGACTAGACCCAGCCATACAAAGGATTTTGAAACTTCAATCCCAATTGTTGCAAGGATTGGTTACTCAAATGATCAACATGGGAGAAAACTTTTCCCAAAGAGCTAATGACAACAAGGATGACAAAGATGCTATTTTAGAAGGAACCCCAAGCTTACAATACTTGTGGATACAAGGATCATGCATCCAAGGAGCATGAGGATCAATGCCCCAAGAAGAGAGAAAGATCTCCCCCTATGAAGAACATGAACTAGAAGAACTCCTAGCTTTGGAGAAACCCAAAAAGCAAAAGAAGGACAAAAGCCATGTGCAATGTCATAAATGTAAAGAAATGGGACACTATGCCAGTGACTGCCCAGAAAACAAGAAGAACCAAGGAAACAAACAAAAAGAATTGTTACCCAAGGAAAAGAAAGATACTAGCCAAGTGATGTGTTTCAAATGCAAGGAACTAGGCCACTATGTAAACAATTGTACAGAAAAGATGAAGAACGAGTTAAACAAGTCTATGAAGGATCTCAACCTTGGCCCATGAGTCAAGTGTGGAAACAAAGGATACTATGCAGAAGGTTGCCCATAGAAGTTTCCCCAGGATCCCAAGCAAGCCAAGATGTAATTTAGTTTGAAAATTTTTAAGGGTGGTAGTACCTTAGATGCTTCTGAGCCAACTTGTAACCCTAGCCTCCCCAAATCTCGGGACGAGATTTATTTTAAGGGTGGTAGCCTGTCACATCCCAAGATTTTTCCAAATCTTGTAATGTGAAAAATAAATGAATTAAATAAAACCTTGTTGATTTTCAGGGTGAGAAGAAACTTTTTGAATCCATTTGGAAACTTTCAAAACCTACTTGGATCAAATAAAATCCTAAAGGGATTTAAAAAGTTAAATAAACAAGAAACTTCAAAATATTTAAAATTACTATTTTGGATCTTTTAATAAAAGATTTGGTTTTCAAAAGACAGATTTAAAAATAAAGGATTATTTATAAAGCCAAATTAAACTTTGGCCAATATTTTGAAATAAAATGTTTTGTTTTGATAAAAATAGTAAAGGTTTATTTAAATAAAATAATAAGGATTTAATATCCAATTTTATTTAAGTAAAGGTTTTTCCCATTTTAAATAAACACAAAAACTTATTTATTTATTTTTAATAAGTTTTCCAAGTATTTTATATTCTCAAATAAAACCTATTGAGGTGTTTTGGTTTTATTTTAGATTTCAAAATAAATTTTTTAATAAAACAAATCCTATTTGATTTAATGACAAAGGCCCATTTTATTTAATTATTAATGGACCCTAAAATAAAATGTTATTTTGTTTTAAACAAGTATTTCAAGTATCTTATATTTTCAAATAAAACCTACTGATTTGGTTTTGAAAATACTTGGTTTTCAAATGGAGATTTTTTTTATTAAAAAAATCAAACCCTATTTGATTAAATAACTAAAGGTCCATTTTATTTAATTAATGAATGGATCCTAAAAGGAATAAAAATATTATTTTAATTTGGGATTTGGTTTATGTTGCTAAACAGAACCAAAAACTCATTACAAAGTTTGGTGGTTGTTTGAATTGGATTTGAATATTGCTTGTTTGTTTGAATTTCAAAACAGAATTTGGAAATAGAAAAAGAAAAAGTTTCAGGAAGAAAAAAATAGAAGCCAGACTCAACCCAACCCAGAAGCCCAACTAGGCCCAGCAAACAGCCCAGCTTTCCCTCCTCGAAGAAAACGCTTCGCACTCGTTTCCTGACCCGTGCAGTGAATGACTGGTGGCCCCAAACCCTCTCTCTCCTCTCACTGCCAGGTAGGCTCCACAAACGCTGTCGTCGTTTCCACCTGCGCGACCTGTTCTTCCTCCCCTCGTCGCCGTTTCCTGCAGTGATTCCGCGGTCTTAATTCGTCTTAACGCGGCCACCATTACGCGCCTTGACTATGCACGTTAAAATGCCAGCGTCTTCTCCTCCTTTCCCCTCTGTCGCCACTCCCTCTCTGCCCCGAGGCTGCCTCAATTTGGCTTGGCACTCCCTCTGTTCCGACGACACTCCGGTGCCGATTCCGGCGACTCAACACCGCCCCGTGCCTCCCTGAGCACACTAGGAGACTCCCCACTCCCAGAAGCTTCTTCCCGTACCACCCATACGACCGCGGGCGCCCCAGAGCAACGTCTGCAACAAGGTCTGAACGACGCCGCCGTCCGCTCCAACTCCGACGAGCCCCACAGGTAGTTTCCGGCCGCCCCTCTTCCTCTCGTTCACGCACACACCTACACCATGTCCTAGTGCGTCTAACCGTACCCTCGGTTTGCTTCCTTGCGATCTGTAGCACCCACCCCGACTACGAGCAGGACCATCTGACGCCAGGAGCAACTCCGGCGAGCGATTCAAGACTACCCCGAGCGCCCCTTCGTCGGAGACGACCACGTTGAGCACCAGCATTCCACGGCGAATCTGGTGAGCATTTACCCACTCCTCTCGCTTCCTGTTCTCGCTGTTACGCCGTAGCCAAAGCACCGCCGCCGCACGCCGCCGTCGTTGCGCCGCCAGTTCTTTGCCAGGCATTAACAGCCGTCCGATCCAGATCCGAGGCACGCGATTGAATGACTTATCGAAAGGGTAAGATCGATCATGTGCCGCACGATACGCTTCAGATCCTACGGTCCACGTTGGCGATCCGGCCGAACCGGTATCATCCAACCAGAACGCGCCGCGTGGCCAGGTTTCGTTTTAAAAACAGATTTGAATCTGTTATAGATTCAATTTTCAAACCTTTGTAACTTTTGATCCACACGTCCAAAAATTACAAACTTTATATCATTGGAATCAGTTGAACAAGCCCTAGCCAACCATGCCTTTTGTTTAGTGAAAAGCTTATGGAAAAATGGTTGTTTTTACAGAAACATTTGTATGCTTGTTAAGGATGTGAAAATTGTTTAAAAATGATTTTGGGGATACAATCTTTGGCAAATGGTGTGATTTGAACCTACTAACATTAGGAAACACTTTGTGGATTCAAAAATGAATTTGGTGAAACAAAAGAATGATTCTTTGATTTAAAACCATTTCTAGTCAAATAGAAATGTGGTTTATTTATTAAAAATGATTTTGAAGGAAAACCTTTGGAAAATGTTTTGTTTTAAACTCACTGACCCTAAACACCAAGTTTTGTAGTTTTAAAACATATTTGGTGAACCCTATAGGTTAATGCCTTAGTAAAAATATTTCTACACCACATAAAATGATACTTTGTTTTGAAAATGGTTTATAAAGTGAAACCTTTTGCAAATGACTTTGCCACTTTATAAAATGACCAATAGGTGTTTTCAAATGTTTATGACCCATTAGGAACCACTTTTTCAAACAAAACAAAGCTTGGCATGCTTGCATGCATCACTTTGACTTTGTCATTTTATGTGATTGTTTTACTTGATTGGTAGATTGAGTTTGTGCCTTGCTTGATTGATTTGTAGTGACTTGAAGAGTGTGATTGTTGCAAGTACAAGGAGTGAACCTATATTCTACCAAAAAGGCAAGTGATGCTTCATACTTTGTCCCATTACTTTCACTATGCGTTAGTGATTTTCTCTAAGTAAAACTTGCATGGATTTTGCTAAGTATAAACCTTGCTATAGTAAAACCTAGTAGATGAAACCTTAGTGGAAATCTTCCTAAGTTAAGATTCCAATTACTATCAAGCTTAGCCTAGCTAATAGAAAACATGGGTGGAATATATATTCACACTATGGAAAAATTCCTAAGTCTGAGGACTTGTGTTGTGTTTAATAAAACAACTAAGTTAATGAATCACCTGGGTGGAATGGTAATTGCTTGTTGGTTTTTGGTTGAGTGGTTCACAAGGCCCATGTTTATGGTTTACCTTGTGTATATCACTTGTGGATGGCCACCCAGGAACAAAGAGATTTGAGATGTCAAATGTTGAGAAGCTTCAAGTGCAACCACTTGGCAATATGGGATCTGCCATGATCATATAGGTTGCAAGAACTTAGCCATATGGACAGTTGGTGGTAGTGTTTGATAGGTTGGAACGCGTCCATTTTGGTCTAAGGGATGGCTTCTGAAAGATCCTGTCTTGGGAAACCAAGTCTTGTGGGGAAAGTGCACCACCTCTGCAGAGTGTAAAATCTAAGTACTTAGCCATGTCCCTGGTAAAGGATAATTTGAGCATCAAGACATGGAAGCAATCAAGAATCTCATCATTCAAATTTCTAAGTTAAAACTTGTGGTTTGAACAAGGGTTGTTTGAAATCTTCAATCTTTGATTGAGAGATGCCTTGGTTAAAGGATCTTCAAATCTTTGATTGAGAAAAATGATTTTTGTCCAACAAAAACTTAGTATTTTCAAAATGTTAAGGAAAATCTATTTTGAGCAATGCAAGCCTCAAATCCACTTAGCCAAATGCATATAGATGATAGACTCCACTATACTACCATAGTATCACTTGCCAATACAATTCAAGTGTATTGACCCTTTGTGGCTGTAACTTGTATGTTGCAGGTTTGATTGATTTTAGTGAAGATTGATTGATTAGGATTACAAAGTCTACAACCAACATCTGCCTGTGGCACTTTGAAGATGAAGGACCCATGATTATAGTTATTCCGCTGCAATGTAATGTAATAGCCAAATGAGCTATGTAAGATGTAATAAAAGTATGTTATTCTTGGTTATAAAGTTAATTATGACCTTTGTTTCTTGATATTACATCTTGACTGTGGATGCTAGCTATTGATCTAGGGACTAGCATTGTAAACACAGGGGACTCCACCTTATATTGTTGTAAGGTTGGGACACTCCCTCTACAGATGGTATCAGAGCATTGTGTTGCCTGTAGGATTTGTAAACCTAGGATTGGACAAAAACCCTTAGAAAAATAGGAGTTATACTTGTTCCAAAAACTTATTTTCAAAAACACTTGTAAACTCTTTCCTCAACCATTTTGGTTACAACTCTACATCTCTTCAACTTCAACTTGATGGAAAAACCTACCCATGGCCAAGGACTAGACCATGTGCAAGGACTTCTTCAACACTTTCAACTCTACTGATTTCAACTTCTTCAACTCTAATGACTTCAACATCTTCAGCATATTCACCAAGGACTTCCAACTTGGATACCACTAAGGACTACAAGTGAGACAAGGAAATCTTGCTCAAGATATGGAGACTGAGGGAATGCAAACTAAGAAGGAGTTCACTTCACTTGAAGTCTTGTGACCAAGAATTTATCCTAAGGAAATCATGATCTCAAGTAAGAAGAAGCAACCAAGAAGGATGGAAAGATCACAAGTGAACCATATAGATGGACCACCATATTTTAGTTAAGACAAAACCACCAACTTATGTGGTGTAACAAAAATATTTTGTTGTCTAAGTATGTGCTTGAACTTTGTTGTTTGAGTGAAATGTTTGGTTTGTGATTGCATGCACATTGCTTGTGTGAATTGTGATGTGTGTGATTAGAATTGATTACTTAGAAATATCTTGCCTATTCTAATCTCCCTTCAACCCAAACAAATGACTACTCCAAGAGACTCCAACATCAAGGTTGATGACACCAACACCAACCAAGAGGACAGCATGAAAGAGCTCATAGCAACCCAAAACCAGTTGAGCCAAGAGACAACTCAGCTTTTAGCCAACAATAATGGACTAGACCCAGCCATACAAAGGATTTTGAAACTTCAATCCCAATTTTTGCAAGGATTGGTTACTCAAATGATCAACATGGGAGAAAACTTTTCCCAAAGAGCTAATGACAACAAGGATGACAAAGATGCTATTTTAGAAGGAACCCAAGCTTACAATACTTTTGG
Organism: Avena atlantica; assembly: GCA_910589765.1. Classification (NCBI taxonomy): domain Eukaryota; kingdom Viridiplantae; phylum Streptophyta; class Magnoliopsida; order Poales; family Poaceae; genus Avena; species Avena atlantica. The sequence continues at coordinate 260,467,973 of OU342735.1, read as the reverse complement.
ATACAAGGATCATGCATCCAAGGAGCATGAGGATCAATGCCCCAAGAAGAGAGAAAGATCTCCCACCTATGAAGAACATGAACTAGAAGAACTCCTAGCTTTGGAGAAACCCAAAAAGCAAAAGAAGGACAAAAGCCATGTGCAATGTCATAAATGTAAAGAAATGGGACACTATGCCAGTGACTACCCAGAAAAGAAGAAGAACCAAGGAAACAAACAAGAAGAATTGTTACCCAAGGAAAAGAAAGATACTAGCCAAGTGATGTGTTTCAAATGCAAGGAACTAGGCCACTATGTAAACAATTGTACAGAAAAGATGAAGAACGAGTTAAACAAGTCTATGAAGGATCTCAACCTTGGCCCATGAGTCAAGTGTGGAAACAAAGGATACTATGCAGAAGGTTGCCCATAGAAGTTTCCCCAGGATCCCAAGCAAGCCAAGATGTAATTTAGTTTGAAAATTTTTAAGGGTGGTAGTACCTTAGATGCTTCTGAGCCAACTTGTAACCCTAGCCTCCCCAAATCTCGGGACGAGATTTATTTTAAGGGTGGTAGCCTGTCACATCCCAAGATTTTTCCAAATCTTGTAATGTGAAAAATAAATGAATTAAATAAAACCTTGTTGATTTTCAGGGTGAGAGAAACTTTTTGAATCCATTTGGAAACTTTCAAAACCTACTTGGATCAAATAAAATCCTAAAGGGATTTAAAAAGTTAAATAAACAAGAAACTTCAAAATATTTAAAATTACTATTTTGGATCTTTTAATAAAGATTTGGTTTTCAAAAGACAGATTTAAAAATAAAGGATTATTTATAAAGCCAAATTAAACTTTGGCCAATATTTTGAAATAAAATGTTTTGTTTTGATAAAAATAGTAAAGGTTTATTTAAATAAAATAATAAGGATTTAATATCCAATTTTATTTAAGTAAAGGTTTTTCCCATTTTAAATAAACACAAAAACTTATTTATTTATTTTTAATAAGTTTTCCAAGTATTTTATATTCTCAAATAAAACCTATTGAGGTGTTTTGGTTTTATTTTAGATTTCAAAATAAATTTTTTAATAAAACAAATCCTATTTGATTTAATGACAAAGGCCCATTTTATTTAATTATTAATGGACCCTAAAATAAAATGTTATTTTGTTTTAAACAAGTATTTCAAGTATCTTATATTTTCAAATAAAACCTACTGATTTGGTTTTGAAAATACTTGGTTTTCAAATGGAGATTTTTTTTATTAAATAAATCAAACCCTATTTGATTAAATAACTAAAGGTCCATTGATGTGGACATCCCTACTATTGATACAACCGTTGTACCTACAGCAACACACATACAAGGACCCATCACAAGATCTCGTGCCAAACAACTTAACTATCAGGTACTTTCGTTTCTTGGAACTATTCCTTACATACATGAGAATATGATGCTGCCTAAATCATATACATTTCTTACTCTTAGGAATGATGGACCAAGCATGGATGAGAGGGACAAGCATTGGAGCATGGCCATGCATGGAGATGGCAGCAAGCATGTGATGATCCAAGAGAAGGCCACGGATGAAGATTTCAGAACTTTGAGGCCACCATAATGAAGAAAGAAGGCTTGGACGAAATATTCAAGATCAATACTTTACGAATTCGTCCATAGCATAATATGGTGCTGCGACACCTTTATTTTGGGCCAGGCCCATGTAATTTTCGCAGGATTTTAATTAGCCACTTTTTAGAGTCCGTATTTGAGGGGAAAAGGACTTTTAGGGTTGGATTCGGCCACCACTTCCTTGGCTGGCCGAAACCCCACCTTTTCGCCCTTAAATACGCCCCATAGCCGAACCTCTAGACTCGGATTTTGTTTAGACATTAAGTTAGCCATAGTCGCAACTTCGCCAAGGCTCGAGCGTCGCAGAGGCCTCTTGTACTTCGCACCTATTCAGGATCCCACCTCTTCAATAAAGCTTTCCTCTTAATCCGCAATATCTTGATTGCAATATTGGTTCTTACTTGTTCTCGATTTCAGGTAGGAATTAAGACCCTCGCTGGTCAGGCTGATCGTGTTCACGCAGGATCGGTAACCTCTAGGAGATTGGCCTAGCGATTGCATTGGCGCTCGTGCTCGCACGTGTAGTCGGATCGTCAAGCCCGAACTCCACCAAATCGATTATCGCCATCTCATCGAAAGATCGGACACCTTTTCCCTATCAAGTGGTATCAGATTTCAGGTTGCTCGGTGAGATTTTACTGTTTTTCGTAGATTAGATCTGTTTTTACCTATAACCCACGAAAAGGCCAAAAACACAGTTAGAATTTAGATCCATCCCATAACCAATCTACACCTCGCATTATCTTTTCAGTTTTTGCATTGTTGAATTTGTGTCTACATCGTCGCGTCGAGTTGCTGGTCTTAGTGTCTCGTCCCTTAGAGTTTCGAGTTCTAATCATACTAGTCACCGCCACACTCGCCGATCACCGCCACCATATTCCGCCGCCATATACCCTGCCACCATAAACCCTAAACCTCCGCCACCGCCTTCCTACCGCGACACGGATCCGATCACCTTTCCTGCCGCGACACGAATCCGAGTTGCGTCCTTATTTCCTAGTTATTTCTTTTGACTTTCCTTCTTTGTTGTTTCCGTGTTCAGCTAAAGTCCGTGTCGAGCTAAGAGTCCGGTCGTAAGTCCAGAAGGAGAACAAAAAAAAAAAAAAATTGGCTATACTGGTTTTCGGCTTTGGGGATCACTTTTCTCCATCGGCCGTTATAGCGATATTTTTTTGGCGCCTGCGCGCTTTCCGGAGCAAAATAAAAAATTTCGAAAAAAATTTTGGGGGCTAACCTCTTTTTAGACCCCGTAGATCAGTTCTAGACACTCGCCATCCTAGTAATTTTCTGCATCTCGGATCGCTTTTCAGGGTGCTATATCATCATACAGTGCTTGTTGTGTCGCGTCGTGACATCGTTGGTGATCTAGGCTCGCGTCTCTAGTACGGTCTAGCCTAGGACCAGCACAGTACCGTCGTTGAGCATTCTTTCAACTTTTGCATTGCTGTTTTGATAATTGCTAACCCCTTTGCTAAGCCTTCCCAGAGCTCCACAGATACTCTCCACGTGCGGTGTTTCGACTCCTGGTAATCGCTTGGTTCAATCTCTGGACCCACTGATCCTCGTGGTTGCACATCGCCTTTTCCTGCTGTTTGGTAAGAACTTGTAAGAGCTTCGTATATTGCTTGACGGATTATGCGTGACTTCCACCATATTCCTGTAGTATATACCTGTGCTTTTAAGGACTAACCATGACAGATACTTCGCGGAATCCTGCCACCATGACGAACGAAGAACTACATGCCCACTTCTCCGCGCTCTTGGTCAGTCGCGCTGAAGACGTGGATACGCGCCTAGGGGAGTTTGACACCAAGCTCACCAACGCCGTGGACAAGATCGATGGACTCGAGAAATCCTTCAACGCCAAGCTTGACGTGCGGTTCAAGGAGCTTTTGAACCGATTGCCCGCACCCGCACCGGCACCCACACATGGCGCACGGCGCATTCCGATCACGGGTCGGACTGCTGGTTCGGCTCCCGCCGCACCCCCGGCGGCTCCTGCTGCGACTGACGTTCCTCAGACTTCCGCCCGCGGCTGCTGCTGCGACATTGGGGACAGACGACGGGTACTACTACGACCCCGACGACGACGATCTGTTTGACGAGGAGGTTGAACAACCTCCACAGGTACCTGCTGGTCGCCCCCGACATTACTACGCAACGCTCGCCCACCGGTACGTAATGATGATGATCATGTTGCCAAGCTTAAATTAAATATTCCATCTTTTGAGGGTAAATATAATCCTGATGCATATCTTACATGGGAGATGGAAGTAGAACAACGTTTTGCATGCTTAAAATATCCTGAGAATATGCGTGTTAGTGCTGCTACATGTGAATTTACTAATTTGCTTCCCTTTGGTGGTCTGAGTATTGTCGTTTAAATCCTACTACTATTCCTAGTACTTGGACTGCTTTAAAAACTGCTATGCGTGTTCGTTTTGTACCTCCCACTTATCAACGTGATTTACTAAAGAATATGACACGCTTAGAGCAAGGGAAAAATTCTGTAGAAGAGTATTATCAGGAATTGCAAACGGGGATGGTTAGGTGTGGTCTTGTTGAATCTAATGAACAAATGCTTGCACGTTTCTTTGGTGGATTAAACAAGGACATTCAGCACATATTAGATTATAAGGAATATAATTCTATCACTCGTTTGTTTCATCTTGCTTGCAAAGCTGAACGTGAAGTGCAGGATCGCCAAACACCATGGAGGAGGACTATAATTCTGCAGGTCGCACATCCACTTGGACATCCCGACAATCAGCGCCTCCTCGTGATTCGCCTCCAGCTACTACCACATCCAAGGCCACGACAAGATTTCCAGCTGCTCCTCCACCATCATCCAATGCTCCTGCTCGTAGTGCATCTTCTATGGCTTCCACGGGTAAGACAAAGGATATACAATGCCGCAAGTGCTGGGGTTTTGGTCATATTGAGAGACAGTGCACAACACAACAACGTGTGTGATGATGGTGCGAGAAGATGGTGAATACGATTCAGCGAGTGACTTCGATGAAGATACACTAGCCCTTATTTCTGCTCGAGATGGAGACAATTCTGATGATGATGAAGAGCCAGAGGTAATGGGAGCTGAAGCTGCTGATCAATACAAGAGTTTAATTACACAACGTGTGTTGAGTGTGCAATTGAGCAAATCTGAGCAAGATCAACGCCACAACCTGTTCCAAACACGTGGTGTTGTCAAGGAAAGAGCTATACGGATCATCATTGATGGAGGGAGTTTAATAATCTGGCCAGTGTTGACATGGTAGAGAAGCTTGCGCTTTCCAACAAGACAACGCCCACATTCATACTACATCCATGGTTTGAGAGTTCTCGCAAGATCAAGATAACAGAACGGTACGCGTGCATTTTACTATTGGTACATATTCTGATTTTGTTGATTGTGATGTTGTACCTATGCAAGCTTGTTCTTTGTTACTTGGTAGACCATGGCAATTTGATAGAGAATCTGTTCATAATGGCAAAACTAATCACTATTCTCTTATGCATGATGGAAAGAAAATTGGTCTAAACCTATGACTCCCGAACAGATTTTAAAAGGATGATCTTGCTAGAGCTAGTAGAGCTAAAACTGAGGAGAAAAATAAAGTGAGAATCAGATTGTTGCTGCAGATTTTATACCACCAAAGAACACTAAATCTGATTCTACACATGCTACTGAAAGATTCGTTTGAAGAGTCCATGTATGCTTGCAAATAAAATTGATATTGCTGAACTAGATGTAAACACTACTCAATGTTATGCAATTGTTTGCAAAGAGGTTTTTGTTTCATTTGAGGATATGCCTCCTTCTTTGCCACCCGCTGTTGCTAACCTTTTGGCAGGAATATGGAGGACGTCTTTCCCGCTGAGTTGCCACCAGGACTACCTCCTATTAGAGGAATTGAGCATCAAATTGATCTAATTCCTGGTGCCACGTTGCCCAACCGCGCGCCATATAGAACCAATCCAGAGGAGACAAAGGAGATACAACGCCAAATTCAGGAACTACTCGACAGAGATCATATTCGTGAGTCCCTTAGCCCTTGTGCTGTTCCTATTATTTTGGTACCTAAGAAAGATGGTTCTTCGCGCATGTGTACTGATTGTAGAGCTATCAATAATATTACTATTCGATATCGTCATCCTATCCCATGTTTAGATGACATGCTTGATGAATTGAGTGGCTCTACCATGTTTTCTAAAGTTGATTTGCGTAGTGGTTACCACCAGATTCGTATGAAATTAGGAGATGAATGGAAAACAACATTTAAAACTAAGTTCGGTTTATATGAGTGGTTAGTAATGCCTTTTTGGTTAACTAATGCACCTAGCACTTTCATGAGATTAATGAACGAAGTTTTACGTGCTTTCATTGGCCGTTTTGTGGTAGTCTACTTTGATGATATTCTGATTTATAGCAAATCTTTAGAGGAACATTTGGACCATTTACGTGCTGTTTTCAATGCTTACGTGATGCACGTTTGTTTGGTAACCTTGAGAAGTGCACATTTTGCACCAATCGAGTTGCGTTTCTTGGCTATGTTGTTACAAGTCACAGGGTATTGAAGTGGATCCAGCCAGATTGAAGCTATTGAGAATTGGCCGCAGCCCAAGACGGTCACACAAGTGAGGAGTTTTCTTGGCCTCGCTGGTTTTTATAGGCGCTTTGTTAAAGACTTTGGATCAATTCCTGCCCCCCTGAATGAGCTTACCAAGAGGATGTGCCCTTTGTTTGGGGCGATTGCACAACAACAGGCCTTCGTCATATTGAAAGATAAGCTAAAACTTGCTCCCTTGCTCCAACTTCTGATTTTACTAAGACTTTTGAGCTTGAATGTGAATGCTAGTGGAATTGGTTTGGGAGGGTGTTATTAACAAGAGGGAAAACCTGTTGCATATGTTAATTGAGGAAAATTGAGTGGGCTAGTCTGAACTATTCTCTATGATAAAGAATTATATGCGTTGGTTCGGACATTAGAAACTTGGCAACATTATCTTGTGGCCTAAGGAAATTTGGTTATTCATTCTGATCATGAATCTTTGAAGCATATTCGTAGTCAAGTAAGTTGAATCGTCGTCATGCAAAGTGGGTTGAATTTATTGAGTCTTTTCCTTATGTTATCAAACACAAAAAGGGTGAAGATAATATTATTGCTGATGCTTTGTCACGCCGTTGCTGTTGTTATCTCAACTTGACTTCAAAATATTTGGATTGGAAACTATTAAGGAACAATATTGTGCATGATGCTGAATTTAAAGATGTGTTGCAGAATTGTAGAGATGGTAAGACACTTGGAACAAGTTCGTCTTCAATGATGGATTGGTGTTCCGTGCTAACAAACTATGCATTCCAGTAGCTCTGTTCGTCTTTTGTGTTACAGGAGAGGCGCATGGAGGAGGATTGATGGGACACTTTGGTGTCAAGAAGACGGAGGATGTTCTTGCTGCACACTTCTTTTGGCCACGTATGCGTCGAGATGTTGAAGAGATTTGGTGGCACGCTGCACTACTTGTCAAAAAGCTAAGTCTGGCTTAACACCACATGGTTTATATATGCCTCTTTCCTGTTCCTAGTTGTTGGGAGGATAATTTCTATGGACTTTGTTTTGGGATTTGCCACGAACACAGAAGGGGAGGGATAGTATTTTTGTTGTTTGTGGATCGGTTTTCTAAGATGGCACACTTTATTCCTTGTCATAAAACGGATGAT